>APFE031751084.1:0-56618 GCA_000404065.3 Pinus taeda
TATCGAAAATCATATTTTTCGGGGACGATATGGAAAGAAGCCTCATGCAATAAGAAAATCATATAGGCAACAAAAGAAAGACAACAGTAATGGGTCACAAAGCAAGACTAAAATAGATCAAAAGAAGAAATCGAAAAGAAGAGGAAGGTATTGTTTCCATGTTTAGAGAGGTTCAGATCGTTGCCGAGGAACCAAGAAGTCTAGCAACAGACAGAAGACAAATTGAGGTTGATTGGTGTAGTGTGGATCTTCTACCACCTCCAATGTTTACTGGTAAAAATTTTAATTTTTGGGTTGTCAAAATGCAAACTTTTCTTTGAGGTAAAGAGTTAATTGAGCATCAGTCTAATAACCCATATGACGAAGTATGTAATGATTTAATATTGGATTTTATAAAACAAGCATTGGATGAGAATTTTTTAAACAAGGTGGGAAAAGCTACATCTTCCCAATAAGCTTGGAAGATCTTGTAAGCATAATTTGGTACAAAGGAAAGTGATATGCAACAGCAAGTTGTGTCACAATTTGTTAAAGAATCAATAGAGAAGTCAGTCACATATATGAGAGTAAATGAACAAGACTCTAGGAGGACAATAGAACTTGGAGAGTCCCACTTAGAAGTGGATGATGGTCATGAAGACTATAAAAGTGAAACACATTATGCATACATGCATATGGATGAAGATGTAGCGAAGATTGCAAGGAGAGAAGTTGAAGCTTTTGTGTATGAAGTAGAGAAAGAGCATATAAATTCTCATGAACTCCGTGGATGGTGAAGATGATAATGAATCCCATTATGATGAGGCGCATGTGGATGATGACTCCAAAGTGAGATGTCAATTGGTGAATCTAGCCATAGCTGATGAATTTGGTGAAGTTGAAATTATTAATGAGCACATGCATCCTTAGATATCCCACCATAGGGTGGATGAATCTTATGTTAATGACACTTATGGTATATTTTTTGAAACATGGATTGATCTTGGAAATATGGAAAGTGCCATGTTTGATGAAGAATTTGAGGTTGAAGTTGCCACTATAGCAGCAAGTTGTGAAGCAAAAGTTGGAACTGGTCATGAAGCAATGTGTGATCTAGCAACATTCGATAATCAGGAAGAGGATAAAGTGATTGAAGATATTTTGATGAGAATATCCACTAACTGCATAATAGTGGAAGATAGTTTTAATGAAGTTGAAGAGGTAGAGAAGGAAGCTCTCACTATAGAGCATAATGAAGACGTTTTCAACATTGATTCTAAATATGCAAGTGTTTAAAATAGCATGCCAAACTGAAGTTGAAAACAAAGTTGTTGATAAGTTTAATGCAGATTTGAAGCTCATTGAAGAATGGAATGAGAAGTCGATTAAACAAATGGATGATAGTCTTATAATAGCAGTTGGAATAAAATAATTAAATGGAATGGTGAACGGGAAAAAGGAGAGTGATTATGCTTTTACTTGTAAGTGTAATGATGATTTTGAGTGTGCAGATTACAATAAAAGAGCAGTAGTGCCTGATGATGAAAGTGAAGGGAGACATGAAAATTTGTGGAGAAGAAGAAGAAAGTATAGAAGAAATGTTTCAATTTTGGAGTTTTGAAGAAATTAAATTTTATTATGAGTTGATATTAGGGCAGCAGTCGACTGATCGAGTGCATGATAATGATAAATTGAATTTTGGTTATAAGCTTGATGATAGTGTGAATAAATGGTAACAGTTTATGAGTGAAAGAAACCTTGAAGAGGAAGTTGTAGAAGACATGTTCATATAGCTATTCAGAGTAGATACAAGAGAATTCAAAGAAAATTTGCAGCAATAGCAAGTGCAGAAATATGGAGCATACAACAAGAAAGTGCAATAGAAAATGAATGAGTCTCAAGGGTATAGAATTTGGAAGAAATGAAAAATAAAATCCAAAATTGTAAAAGTTTTGAAGCATTGTAAGCCTAGTTGAGACTTAGACTAGCATACATGTTTAAGTGATGATTGAGTTGATTTCTATTGTAATCCTACCAGGCATACTTGTGTCATGTTTGAGTTATGTTGATTCATATGGTCATAGTTAAGGGGGAGTGTTGGAAATAACTAATTATTCCCACATTCAATGCAGTGTAAATTTAGAGTTTGAATTAACTTGTGTTAGTCTAAGTTAGCTTGAGTTTCATCCATATTTGGAAATTTTAAATGTGGTGTGTGTTTGCATGATGAAGTCGGTCCAAGTGAGCTTTAGTTGAGTCATTATTTAGAAATCATAAACACCCCCACATTTTGTTCATTGTAACAATCAAGTTTGTATGAAGCCAAAAGAGCCAAGAGCCGGTAAGTGTGGATGTATGTGAGAATTTTTATGAATAGAAGTGTTTTTGTGTGTTAATTTATGTTTCCTCCTCTTTGTGTTTCCATAAAATTGGTATTAGAGTTGAGGTCGAGTTGAAAGATCTGAGGGAAAGCTAAGGTCAATAGTAGTAGTCTGTGAGAAGAGAATTTTTTATTTGAGAGGCATCATAGTAAGGCACTTTAAAAATTACTCCAAGAACATTATAACACTGGAAGATCCCTAAAAGAGTTGTGTTAGGAGCGACAAACTTACATCCATAGGAACTAACATGAGAATTCTGCAGCAAAAACTGCGATAGTGGACTAACATGGGATATCCATGTACCACATAATGTTAGTAACACAGTGTCATTATTTTAATCCGCCTTAGCCTAGCCATTCCAAGAAAATAATACATAAGATAGAAGAAAGGTAGCAGTCATGGGTCGCAAATCGAGACTAAAACAGATCAAAAGAAGAAATAAAAAAGAAGAGGCAGAGATTGTTGCCATGTTTAGAGAGGTTCAGGCCATAGTCAAAAAACCAAGAATTATGACAACAAATGGAAGAGAAATCAAGGTTGATTGGGGCAGTGTGGATCTGCTACAACCTCCTACATTTACTGGCAAAAAATTTAATTTTTGGGTTGTCAAAATTCAAACTTTTCTTCGAGGTAAAGAGTTAATTGGGTATCGGTCTAATAACCCATATGATGAAGTATGTGATGATTTAGTAATTTATTTTATAAAACAAGCATTGGATGAGAAATTTTTAAACAAGGTAGCAAAAGCTACATCTTCCCTGGAAGTAGAATTTGGTACCAAGGAAAGTGACATGCAGCAGCAAGTTGAGTCACAATTTGTTGAAGAATCAATAGAGAAGTCAGTCGCAAATTTGAGATTAAATGAGCAAGACTCTAGGAGGACAACAAAGCTTGGATAATCCCACTCGGAAGTGGATGATGGTCATGAAGACTACAAAAGGGAAACCCATTATGAATACATGCATATGGATGAAGAAGATTCAGCAAATATTGCAAATAGAGAAGTTGAAGCCTCTGCGTATGAAGCAGAGGAAGAGCATATAACGCTCATGAAATCCATTGTAACTTAGATGGTGAAGATGATGGTGAATCCCACTGAGATGAGACATATGTGGATGATGACTACAAAGTGAGATGTGAATTGGTGAATCTGACTGCAACTAATGAATTTGGTGAAGTTGAAATTGTTAATGACCACATGCATCCTTAGATATCCCATCATAGGGTGGATGAACATTATGTTAATGGACCATGGTATAATTTTTTAAATAGGGGTTGATCATGGAAATATCAAAATTCCCATGTTTTATGAAGAATTTGAGGTTGAAGCTGCCACTGTAGCAGCAAGTTATGAAGCAAAAGTTGGAATTGCTCATGAAGCAGTGTGTGATCTAGCAGTAGCTAATGATCAAGAAGAGGATAAAGTGATTAAAGAGATTTTTATGAGAATATACACTAACTGCATAATAGTGGAAGATAGTTTTAGTGAAGTTGAAGAAGTATAGAAGGAAGAGGAAGAGAAGGAAGCTCTCACTGTAGAGCATAATGAATATGTTTTTAACATTGTATCTAAATATGTAGGTGTTCAAAATAGCATGGGAACTAAAGTTGAAAACAAAGTTGTTGATAAGTTTAATGCATATTTAAAGCTCAATGAAGAATGGATTGAGAATCCAATTGAACAAATTGATGGTAGTCTTAAAGCAGCAGCAGGAATAAAAGAATTAAATGAAAGGTGAATGAGAAAAAGGAGAGTGATTATGATTTTACATGTAAGCCTAATGATGATCTTAAGTGTGTAGATTACAAGCAGAAAACAGTAGTACCTTATAATGAAAGAGAAAAGAAAGACATGGAAATTTGTGGAGAAGAAGAAGAAAGTGTAGAAGAAATAGTTCAGATTTGGATTTTTGAAGAAATTAAATTTGACTAAGAGTTAATATTATGGTAGTAGTCAAGTGATCGGGTGTATGATATGATAAATTGAATTTTGGTTATAAGCTTGATGACAGTGTGCATAAATGGCAACAGTTCATGAGTGAAAGAATTCTTGAAGAGGAGGTGGTAGAAGACATGATCATATTGATATTTAGAACAGATACAAGAGATGTCAAAGAAAAATTGTAGCAGTAGCAAGTGAAGAAATATGGAGCCCATATCAAGGAAGTGCAATAGAAAATGAGGCAGTTTCGAGGGTATAGAATTTGGAAGAAATGAAAAAGAAAATCCAAAATCGTAAAAGTTTTGAGTCATTGTAAGCCTAGTTGAGAATTAGACCAACATATTTGAAGTTCATTGAAGAATGGATTGAGAAGCCAATGGAACAAATTGATGATAGCCTTAAACAACAACTGGAATAAAATAATTAAATGGAATGGTGGATGAGAAAAAGGAGAGTGATTATGTTTTTACATGTAAGCCTAATGGTGATATTTAGTGTGTAGATTACAAGAAAAATACAACAGTACCTGATGATGAAAGTGAAGAGAAAGACATGAAAAATTGTGGAGAAGAAGAAGAAAGTGTAGAAGAAATATTTCAATTTTGGAGTTTTGAAGGAATTAATTTTTCCTATGAGTTAATATTATGACAATAGTCGAGTGATTAGGTGTATGATAATGATAAATTGAATTTTGGTTATAAGCTTGATGATAGTGTGCATCAATGGTAGTAGTTCATGAGTGAAAGAATCCTCGAAGAGGAATTTGTAAAAGACATGATCATATTGTTATTCAAAACATATACAAAAGAAGTCAAAGAAAATTTGCAGCAATAGCAAGTGAATAAATATGGATACTATAGCAAGAAACTGTATCAGAAAAACAAGCAGTTTCAAGTGTATAGAATTTGGAAGAAATGGAAAATAAAATAAAAAATTATAAAAAAAATAGTCAGTGTAAGCCTAACTGAGACTTATACCCAAAGGCATGTTTAAGTGATGATTGAGTCAATTTCCATTGTAATACTAACATGCATAATTGAGTCATGTTTGAGTTATGTTAAGTCATACGAACATAATTAATGGGGAGTGTTTGAAGTAACTAATTACTCCCTCATGCATTGCAGTCTACATTTAGAGTTTGAGTTAACTTGTGTTAGTCTGAGTTAGTTTGAGTTCAGTCTAGATTTGGAAAGGTTAAATTTATTGTGTGTTTTCATGATGAATTGAGTCTGACTGAGCTTTTGTTGAGTCGTTAGTTAGAAATCATAAATACCCCACATTGGGTTCATTAGAACAATCAAGTTGGTATGAGGCCAAAAGAGCCTAGATCTGGTAATTGTGGATGTATGTGAGAATTTTAAACAATAGAAGTGTTTTTGTGTGTTAATTTGTGTTGCCTCCTCTCTGCCTTTCCATCAAATTGGTATTAGAGTTATGGTCGAGTTGAAGGATTGAAGGGAAAGCTAAGGTCAACAGTAGTATTTTTTGAGAAGAGGATTGAGAGGCACCATAGTAATGCACTATAAAAATTACTCCATGTACAAAGTCTCTCTTTTCCTCTAGTTGGTTGGGCACCACAAAATCCTCACCTGGGACAATCTCAGACTTAGGAACTTTCATGGACCATCTATGTGCATCAATTGTAAAAACCAGGAGGAAACTTTCCAGCACCTCCTAGATTCATGCTCTCTGGCCAATCAATTGTGGGAGAAAGCCAGCGTTCGATGTCAACGAAATTGCAGAGGATCAGAAGACATCCTCGATTCACTGCGCCAGTGGCACCAGAACCCCTACAAAAGTGGAATTCTCAATCACCTTTGGAGAATAATTATTGGTCTCCTCCTCTGGACTTTATGGAAAGAAAGGAACAAGCGCATATTCAAGGATCAAAGTTCTCCGCTAAAAATTATATGGGGCAACTTCTGCCATAACCTCCAGGAGACCTTGGCGCTTGGCAACTGGACGCAGGACGAACTTCCCTCTACAGCTAATGAAAAGGCCATTCGGGCAAATTGGAATTTGCACCTCCTACAGGGAACTCACTCCCCCACCTTGTCTATGCACAACAACAGTAAGAAGGACTCTTGGACCCCTCCCCCAAAGAACACAATCAAACTCAATTTTGATGGCACTTCCAAGGGCAATCCTAGAAATGCAGGTTTTGGGGGTGTTTTCAGAGACTACAAAGGATCTCCAATCCTTATCTACTTTGGGAGGATAGGTTGGGACACTAACAACTCAGCAGAGCTGGAAGGGCTTTGGCAAGGGCTTCTCCTATCCAAGGATCTCAACTTCCAGCCCCTGGAAATTGAAGGGGACTCCCAAATTCTCATCAACATGGCCAAACAACTTCAAAACGGGACTCATGCGAGGAAAATAGCCAAAAGCTGGAGGCTTGAGGCCAGGCTGGAGGCCATAGAACGCTATCTCCATGACAATCAAGCCATTATCTTCAATCATATCAAGAGGGATGGCAACAAGGTTGCTGATCTCATGGCTAACTTTGGGGTGGAAGCGAGACACACTATGCTTTCTGGCACAATTGACATTATTCAAAATCATGATCAAGCCCAGGAATGCACCATGCTGGTTCAAAAAGATGCAGCTCCCCCGGATGCGGGTGACTGACGCGGCGATTAACTTGACGGGACGGGGGTGGAGCGAGGCAGCGCGACACCTGCCCATCCTATACGAGGTGTTAAATGTGAATGTGGGGAGGAGAGCCTGGCATGCGAGCAATTACACTTCCCCGTCAAGTGATTCAGGTCCACTCTACGCGTCCACTACAATGGTTTCCTCCTCCGCACACTGCTACCTGCAAGAGATGGCGGCTATCATCAATGGTGCAGTTATGGTTGGGGTCTCTCGAGGAAGGTCTAGCCAGTATAAGGATGGGCTCGGCCCTGTGTTCGCGATGAAGCATTGTGAATCGTTGTGTTGGGCTCATCCCCTCACCTCTGATCAGTTTATGGTTCTCTCTGTTGGTCCTGATCCTGTGACGAGAACGCTGTGTCTGGGTTTCACTCTGGAGGTTCATGTGCTAGCTTATCATCTCAAGGACTCTGTTCGGGTTTTTGGCTCTAAGAGGCGGCTTCTGAGCATTTCATTCATAGCTTCTGGCCCCCTATTCATCTGTTCTGTCTTATGCACGGTCTTTGAAGGGGGCGAGTGGGAGATTGAGAAGAACAAGTCCTCTCATCTCTCTTGGTCCTCTCGTCTCTATTGGTCCTCTCCCGTCTTCGTTGGTCCTCTTGGCTCCATTGTGCAGTCTGGTTGTAATCCTTCTTCTGCCCCTTCTACGATGACTCGTCTTCGTTAGAGAATGGGGTGCCGTAGAGGCCAACCCCGACACACCCCGACTGACTCTACTTCGGACTCGCCTGCCACCAGTGAATTGTTTACGGGTCGTTATCCAAGCACCTGTAGTGGTCGAGGAAGGCGTCACGTCTCAAGTCAATCCCGGGGGCCTCCATCTTCGATAGGGTTTGCCATTTTCACTTTTAATAGCTCTTTGCACCAGCCTCGGATTACTGCCCACATATCCGTGGTCTTCTATGAGACTACACAAATGGAGGGTTCAGACACTCATACGGGAGGCTCGAGTGCAGCTGCTGGTCCTCCTCCTGCGTTTCAGCTTGGAATTGGTATGATGCCACAGCATGTTCGGGCTGAACTGGGTGGAGGCACGCAGGATACGGAGATGCTGCCTGTTGACCCCGGAGCTTCTATTCAGTTCGCCGCTCCTGTAGCTGATGAACCGGAATTCGGATGGTGCCAAATTATTGAGGAACAACTTGATGATTAGTCTGCTCTCGCCAGCGGTAGTCTACTTTCTTTGGTCAGGTTTTTGGCTTACCTCGGGCTAGTTTACTTTGGTAACTCGACTATGGACTTCATGTGGTTCTTGATGTATGGGTCTCCATGTTTTTTGCTGTATGGGTCCCCATGTTGTGGGTTCAGCACTTGGCCTTGTGTTTTTTCTGGAATGATGGCTCTTATCAGAGAAATGAACTAACTTCGGTCATTATGTAAATATTTTTCCTCTTTTTAATAGAATTAATCTTACTCGAAAAAAAATAAAAAATAAAAAATAAAAATAAATAAAAAATAAAAATAAATAAAAAATAAATAAATGGCATGTTATACACACTCACTGGAGTTAAAGATTGAGCATACAAGGATGATTGAAGACCTCCCTCTATATACATTTACATAAGTTATAGATTGAGCATATAAGAAGTATTGAAGACTTCACACATGCACAGTCACTCAAGTTAGATATTGAACGCACAAGGACGATTGGGGATCTTCCTCTATGCACATTCCCTCAAGCTGGAGATTGAGCATATAAGGAGAATTGAGGATCTCTCTCTACACAATGATTTGACTTCTTAAGTCTATAGATGTGTACATATATTACCCCACTGAATTCGATTTATAACCCTCTAGAGAAAACACATACTCTTAACTATTAATCCACTCTTAAAATGAATCCCAACACTAAAACAAACAATTTGTTTGTTTTTCTATTTACTTCAACCTTTAAAATAAATTTATAAAGTGTGAACCTTTACTTTAATTTAAATTAAATAATATATAAACCAAAATATTATTTAATAAAAATACCATATTGAGATTGAGTAATGTCACTATCCTATTTTCCTTAGAGATGGTGAAAGGGTACAAAATGATGTATGGCTTCTAGCGGTGGCATGAACAAAACTATTCACCATTTAGTGAGGTAACATAGTTGGGCCATACAATCTACTTAAATATAATCACCCTTCTAACATAATGATAAATGCATTTACAACCTTACAGATAACAACATATACATGATGATAAGTGCCTTTACAGCGCTCTTGGATTTTAGAAAAAGGGAGTGATTATTGCAAGAAGATGTAAAAATAGCTCTTAAGTATACGATGATAAGTCCCTTGACAGCCCTATTGGATTTTTAAAAAGGGAGTGATTATTGCAAGGAGGTGGCTTTGGCTAATGTCCAAATTTATTATTGGAAGCATTGACTTAGGGTACACTATGGCCCACATGGGCCCACTCCCTTGATTAAATGATGGGGCTTTTTTGGTTTTCTTTTCATGGATGAGCGTTTTGGTGTAAAAATGATTGACTATCGCCTTATTTATTTTTAAAATAAAAGTATTAAAATTAATATTGTGTCATAATGACATGTAATTTACTCATCATGTTAAGTGCATTTTGGTGGACTTAAGCTCACACAACTAACCGATAATGACACCAAAACCATCCAAAAAAAGGTTGTGTTTTTTCTCATTTAATACTGGGTTATGAATACGCATGTTTAAAAATTCATGCTCATTGAAAAATTATAATATCTCATTTGAAAAACAATACTAGCTTATTTTAATGTACTCGCGTTAACTCACTTGGCAAGTGATCAAGCTAAAACCTTTAGGTATATTTTAGAGAGAAAAGTAGGAAAGAAAACTAAAATGTCATCCCCGTTGGTTATATGCATACCAAACGTAACATGTATAAAGATATTGGTTATTTGTATTAAAACTTTATTAATATAAAGTTTTCATTAGATTAATATGATATGTTTTTTTATTTAATATTAATATGGTCAGCTATTTTTTATTTGTGGTTGGTATTTATATAATGTTTATAATTTTATTTTAAAATTTAGTTGTGTTTTACAATTATTTCGAATGAAGTATTTGGTGTTAGTATTAGAGTAAGAAATTAGGTTGAAGTTTAAATTCACTTAAATATTTTTTTTTTTCTCAATAAAGACTATTCTATTAATAAAAAGAGGAAAAATATTTACAGAGAGGTTTGAACCTCTGAGGGGGCTGTAACCTGCCCTCTACCAAAAAAAACTATTGCAGGTGTCTTGATGCCTAACTTTTACATATTTAACTATCAGAACCATAGGCAGACTGGTGATTTTTAGAAAATTCAGCTCTGCACTGAGCTTACAAAAATACCCTGATCCCTTACAAAAAGATTTGCCTTTAGAAGGGCTATTACATTTCCATTGAGACTCAAAAAACCTGTAGACTATAAATCTTATGCCATTAAGAAGATAGACCATGCAAATTAGGAAAACACAGGCCAAGAACAAACCATAGAACAGACAATCTCTTAATCCTACCGAGGAGAGTCGACATCCTTCTCGCTTGCTTGGTTGTCCCAAGTAACCATGAGATTGTCTTCTACATCCATCGCGCTGCGTCCTGGCGGGAGAACAAGGCATAGGATGTTCCCTCAGGTACTTGCAGGATCACAGTCCATGACGGGCTCCTTTGAAGATGAAGGCTGGTGCCGAGGGATTTCTTGCTGGCCATCATCGCACAAAATCCCCGAATCGTTGAGGACATCCCCAATTGGGCTTCCTTGATGAGCACTGGAATTATTGGATTGAGCCTGCTCCCTGGATGTTTCTTCCGAACTAGCAGGCTCTTCCTCTGATTCTGGCTCTTCCTCCTCCTCCGAAAAGAGCACCGTTACAATAGCAGAGATGAGCGGCTTGTTCAGCTTGCTACGAAACTTAAAACGAGCTGAATGGAAAGAGCTGGTGAGAGAGGGACCAGAACTGTCGGAGGATGGTGAGGGGGGCGGTACAGAAGCTAAAGGTTCTAAGCATTGCAGGATAGAGCCTCCGCGACTGTAAGAACCACCCCGCGACCCAGTATTACTTCCACGTCTGGGGATTCCACGTTGTCGAGGCATGGTGAAATTCAGGTGATGAATGTTCAAACAGAGACCCTGAATTTGGGATAAGAACAGCCAATTGCAAGCTAAAGACCAGGCACTCCAAAACCAGACTCCTTCCAGCACAACCCAATTATGAACTGATGAAACCCACAGCTCTTACTCGGTACTGACCAGATACGTTATGCCTAGACCCCAAACAATGACAAGCAACACGAAATTCTTGTGCCAGAAACCGATACAGAGAAAGAACTTAATGAAACAAACAACAGTAGTATTCAGACACGGGAATAAACTTAATGAAACAGGTTCAGACCCAACGGACCCTCTTAACAGTCCAGAACCAACAGACATATACCTGACCCAGGGAGGCTCCCATGCACGGTTCGCTGCCCTGAAACTCAGTCGAATTAACCATCTGAAGCACGCCTCTGTGCCATCTCCGCCGAGGTGCGTCTCTTTTATGCCTTGATTGAGGCACGCCATCCGGGAATGATGTCCTTGTAGTTCATTAACTCTTCTGCCCAGCGCCATTACTCCCAAGCCCGATCCGCCATTACTCAGAGCCTTGAATGCCTGATCGTCGCCTGCCTTTAACCGCCAAGAACTGCTGGTTGTGACGCCAGCTGCCGTCCTTTTTAGTACTGGCATTAATACGTGGTGAATGCACCCGCATCCGGGTAATTGTCACTTAAATATTATCATTATAAGATTTATCATATTTTTTTTGGTCATTTACTCTAACACTCACACTAAAATCTTTACCTTGGTGCCTTTAGTTTTTCACTCTAGGTCTAACATCAAAATCTTCAACCTAGTCGCTTTTCTTATACTAAAACCAAAATCTTCACCATGTCCCCTCAATTTGATACATGTGCTAGAACCAAAAGCTTCTTCCTAATCCCTCATTCTAAAAACTAGTCGCAAAAGCTTCACCCTAGTCCCTTATTATGTCACTAGCACCAAAAGCTTCACCCTAGTCCCTTATTATAGCACTAGCACCAAAAGCTTCATTTGTGTCCCCTATTTTGGCACCAACATAAAAGTATTCACCACCATCCCTCAATTTAGTACTGACACCAAAAAATTCACCTTGGTTCCTCACCCTAATACTAGCACCACTAGAGTAAAAATATTCACCGTAGTCCCTCACTCTAATAGTGCCACCAAAAATTTCACCTAAGTCCCTCCCTTTTGTATTATCACCAAAAGCTTCAATTCACTCCCTCATTCTAGTACTCACTCTACTAGCCATAAAATATTGAACCCCAACCCCTCACTCCAATTGTAGAATCAAAAGCTTAACCTCGAGATTTTACCTTTGTAGTAACACCAAAAGCTCACCCCAATCACCTCACTCTAATATTATCATTAAAAGATTCACTCTAGTGACTTCATTGCAATACTAGCATTCAAAGATTTATTATGGTTACCTCACTGTCTCACTTCGGAACTAACATTACTCACAATTCAAGTTTATATCTTGTCTTCTAGTTGTTATCTTTGGCTTGAGATATGAAAGATAAGGAAATTGGAATATAAAGATGGTGGGTGGGCTATATTAATAAATTGAATGACTTTGTTAAAAGCTTGTGGGTGAACACTAAAATAATGCATCAAATATCCAATCTAATGATGAAGAAGATAAACTTGGTGTTTTTATTAGTGTACAAGAAAGGGGGGACGAACCTACATGGTGTAGTGGAATATACTCCAAGGATATTGTATTAGATTCACATGGAGTGATAGAGTGAATGCAATTTCCATCATGGTATTACAATAGCAAATGATGTCAACTACCTCCAATGGCTTCTAAAATTATAGAGTGGGTTCATACAATGCACAATGAATAATGCTAAACCAAACTATCCTCCAACTCACTTAAAATAGTCATATAAAGACTTTGGGTAGGTTGGTCTTCTAAACAAGGTTGGTATAGTTAGTAATGGATAAAGTATCTTATTAAAATCCATTTAAACCAATTTTACCTCTTAACACATATTGAGTCTCTTTTATGATAGAAGGAAACCACCTTTGAAATGTTAAATTCCTTCCCTCCACACACATACAAAATTTATTTCCAAAAAAAATAAACTTTAATGTCACATCGAAAATGACAAATGCCCTACTTCTTATGCCACTTCAAAAGTTGAGTAATTGTTGCAAGAAAATATCTTTTTGAAGTTATTAATTTATTCTTGGAAAAGATGGTTCAGGAGATAAGTTGCCCACACAAGTAATGATATCAAGTCACCACCTCAAGTTGGTATTGTGATAATCAATGTTTAGTTAGTTGGCAATTTTTTATGTAGTGTTTAATGTTGGGCGTTTTGGTTGTCAATTAATAGGTTTTTTTAGGGTGGCCAAATTAATTGTAAATCATTTGTTAACCATCAATGAGGACAACTATCATTGGCTATTATTGCAAATGGAAACTAACCTGTAGCTATTAATCAAGAACAAACATGTCACCTAAAATGACTTCTCTATGGTATCTAATGGGATAAACAACAACCATCGTTGGCTACTATTGCAAATGGGAACTAACCCATAGCTATTAATCAAGAACAAACGTGTCACCTAAAATGACTTTTCTATGGTATCTAATAGGATAAACAAGCTCTTTCCTTAAATATGAAGAAAATAGCTCTTATCCAATCAAAAAAAGTTTTAGATCTTACCCCATGAGTGAAAGGTGGTTTCAACTAAGACAATATCTACAACACAGCTACTAGTATCCTATAATGCCATTGTGACATTCTAATAATGAAGTCATATACTTTTACGTAGTATCTAACCTGCAGTCTTAAAAGTCATCAAAAGGCAACTACAAGTGACCTATAATGCCATTGTGACATTCTAATAATTAAGTCATATACTTTTACGTAGTATCTAACCTGCAGTCTTAAAAGTCATCAAAAGGCAACTACAAGTGACGTGGTTGGGAAGTGGTTTTCCTTAAATAACAGTGATCAATCAACTTGCATTTGAAAAAATTAATGATAATTGTAATTAAAACCAGTAAAAAAATCACCAAACTTACACACATTTATTAAAGAAGAAAAAAACAAATCGTTTTCATTCTCACCTAATTATCAACCCAAATTTTAATTTCATTGGTATAGAAAACTACAATAGATTATTTTAATGTATTTATGTCAACTAGGTTTGTAATTTACAAAATATTTAATCATTAATTATGATGTTTGAAGTATAATGTTATATTTTAATTATAGGGTGACACCTTTTATACAAAAGGGTAAGTTACAAAATATTTAATCATTAATTATGATGTTTGAAGTATAATGTTATATTTTAATTATAGGGTGACACCTTTTGTACAAAAGGGTACGTTACAGATCATTTCACATTTCTAAATGATAATCACTTGACAAACTATCATTAATTTTGTAACATTAATGGTTTAAATATTATTTATATAATAGGGACAATTTTATATTTTTAAAATGATAAATCATATATTTTTTTAATTTCATTTATTTTAACGTTAATAACATATTTTTATTTTCAACTTGTAATTTAATAATAATTAAGTTGAAACATCACCCTACGAAAGAAATCTAAGTTCAGACTCCAATCAATGTAGATCCTTCTGGCATCAAAATCTTTTAACCCAGTCATCTTATTTTCACAAGGTAATTACTGTTACCTTCATTCTCGTTCTGGTTTAATTTTTAACGTGCATCATGCCTTATGGAACCTGTGGTCGCAAACAGCACACGGTCCGGTAATATTCACAAAGTGGCCAGCTGATCGTTACACATTGTCCGAAGCTTCTGGCTGGACGTTAAATCCATGCTTTAAATATCCATCCGCGCTGCTTTGAATCGACGGAGTTGCGTGTTGATTGGTAGACCAGGAGGGGCCGAGAAAGCCACTCGCTGTTGTGTACCCTGTGAACACAAATTGATCTTCTTCCACACAGGCTCACTGCACTCCCTTCCCCAAAATTAAACTTTCTGGTTACACATCCCTGTCCTCTATCAAATTGGCCTTCAATTCTTGAATTTTATTTGACCATTACTGATCCAGCACCTCATTGAACTGCAAAACCAATCAGGACTCAACTAGGTCTCCAGATTTAAACTGCAATCCCGCCTCTTCCCTTCCCTTCCCTTCCCTTTGTAATCTCTCCCTGTAGTTAATCCGAAGGAGTTGCCTAATTCCTTCGAACTGTGTGGAATCTTAATCTTCTTATATACCTGCGTGAATGCTCATTATTTTTTGCGATCCGACAAAATTCCAGAGTCTGATTGTTGGTAAGTAAAAATCAGAGGGCGAGAACTCACAACAGAATATAAACAAGAAAGGGAAAATAATGGATTCAAATTATTTAGTTATTTGAGTATTGAATTTACAGTATTTAATTATTTAAATTTGAACAAATTTACGAGTAGATATATTGCCAAGTTGATCTTTGAAGTGCCAAGATGCGATCAGATTGTGTAATTGTGTACTTTTCTCACGAAAGCGCGTCAAAGTTTTTTAATTGTCAGGTCAATCAGAGTCACTTAATAACTGCAAGATTGATGACGTACAAATTTAAAAGAAAGATTGCACGCTGGAACTGAAAATAGCAAAAGATCGACAGAGAGGAAAGTTACCCCTCCTGAACTTTGGGAATTTGTTGCAGCCGTTTCTGCTTTTAAAGTTATTGCTGTTCGCGTGTGCAACGACGCCACAATAAGTTAGTTGAAAAGAAAATTCGGACAGGATGACGCTGCGGCAGAATACACGCCAACCGCCAGAAGAATACGAGTTGAATGAAATGGAGGACAGTGTCGAAATGGACGACTGTGCCTCTGGTTCTTTCGCTGGTCGATTGTCATTGTTAATTTTTAAAGAATTTTCAGGCACAAGCCAAGAAAGCGGGATTAGGTTATCTGAAGGATGTTTAGGCCAAGAGTTCGTCATCTCCCCTGATAGCAGGTATGTATATTTACAAAATTGTCATTGAGCTGTTTCTCTTGATGCATTCATCCTTAATTTTCTGTAACCTTACTGAATCATGCATTTTATCTTTTCAATGTAATTTATGTAACCTTACTGAATCGTTCATTTTATCTTTCCAATTTAATTTATGCGTTGGGCTGGTTGTGGAGAGCTTATCTTTCCAATTTAATTCATGCGTTGGGCTGGTTGTGGAGAGCTTATCTTTCCAATTTAATTCATGCGTTGGGCTGGTTGTGGAGAGCTTATCTTTCCAATTTAATTTATGCGTTGGGCTGGTTGTGGAGAGCCTGGAAGAATGAAGAGGAGAGTAAGATGATCATAGCATGTAGAGTGCTAATTGTAGGGGCATTGTGTAGAGCTTATCTTTCCAATTTAATTTATGCGTTGGGCTGGTTGTGGAGAGCCTGGAAGAATGAAGAATGAAGAGGAGAGTAAGATGTTTAATTTATGCGTTGGGCTGGTTGTGGAGAGCCTGGAAGAAAGAAGAGGAGAGTAAGATGATCATAGCATGTAGAGTGCTAATTGTAGGGGCATTCTTCTCAAGCATATTGAAACTTTGGCATCTAATAAATCGCTGTGTGATACAGTAATTTCACTGTTTCTCAATGCTGGAATTATTGGAATCTTTTTTCACTTTCACTGTTACCCGACTGTAAATTTAATAACGATCCTCATCATCTTTAAATAATAAATATAAATAATAGTTTCTCAACTTTCAAATTCTTCACTTTCACTGTCTGCGGACTTTAAATTTTCAACGATTCCATTATTTATCATATTTAAATAAGAATTAAAAAATATAGTGGTTTCTCAACTTACAAATTTAAAAATGGTTATAATCATTAACTTTATTTCAACTTATATAAAAACAAAAACCAGAAGAAAATATATTCTTAATCAAATGACACAAGTCGTAAATTTATGTTAATTGACACATTTTTACATAATATTAAGTTATTTCTGGAATATTCGTTAAGAGTCTCTGATGCAAACATTTAATGGTTTTGTACTGGTTTTATGGTACAGTGTTTGCAAACCTTTAATTAATCTCAGATTTGGCGGTTGTTTCAGGGATTGGATGGTTCTATGCACGTTTATGGGACAATGATATTATTGATGTTTTTAGATCATTCTGTTTGTGTGAATTTTTTTATATTATTTATGTTTTTGGATCATTTTGATTGTGTGAATTTGTTTGGTCATTCTGACTGTAAAAACTCAACTCAATAATGGACGGACTTGGATTAGGTGAACTTAATAATTTAAAATTAAAATTCTCATTATTTTTTATCAAAAATCTAAAATTGTTTAAATTTTTTAAAACTTCACATCTTTTTACTTACAATATTCTTAAATCTACGACGGAATCCAAATCCCTTTATATTCAAATCCATGCTTCACTGCAAATCAATGTTTGATGTGATTTAAATCTTTTAATATTCAAATCCATGTTTCACTGCACATCAACGTTTGATAGGATTGCAAATCTATACACTGACCAAACTTGCTAGTCTTTATTTATTTATTTATTTATTTATGAAGTGTTAAGAATGTAAGATCTTGTGGGGCAGGAATAATGAACAAATCGACGGCACAAAGGGAGAACATTTTATTTATCATAAGATATATTTCACCTAACAAAATCAATATATGTTATTTGTCTGTACGTGTCAATTTAATATTTTCATTGATGTGAGCGGTTCAAACTTCATGCCATCTGTGTTGTCCGCATCCAAACGGATGGTGGTGAAAGTGTCAACAGTCGGATCAGAACAGAAAAAGGCTTCATAAAAGATCTTCCGAAGCCCTGTCTGGCCAACTATTCTCATGTCTGTTTAATTCAATATGCCGCATCTTTGTTTAATTTTAATTATCACACTATACAATATACCCTTATTATTATTATTTGATTTTAAGATTATTGCGAAGAAGCTGAAGACCAAAATAATGTATGTATACCCTTATTATTATTATCTGATTTTAAGATTATTGCGAAGAAGCTGAACACCAAAATAATGTATGAGTTTTTATGTGTGTGAGATAAGAAAGATTTGAATGCTAATTTTTTCCAAGTATTTTACTTTTCTGGTTTTGAACTTGTAAGGGAAATATATACTCTTACGTGTTGAATTTTCTTTAGGTTTTTCTTTAGGTTTTACTAACGTGTTGAATGTTCTTTCTTTAAGTTTTCCTAACGCGTTGAATTTGTTTGCAGAGCTTACCAATGGTTCTTTCTTTAGGTTTTTCTAACGTGTTGAATTTGTTTGCAGAGCTTACCAATGGTGGGAGACTTTTATGGTTTTGTGGGCCATGCATTCGTCGTTTTTTACGCCATTACAGTTTGGGTTCTACCGAGGTTTACCCTTGTATATGAGCCTAATGGACCTGACAGTGCAGGTAGTATTCATCGCAGATATGGTGGTCCAATTCTTCCTGGCTTACAGAGACATGAAAACATACAAGATGGTTTACAAGCGAAGCAGCATCGCCTTGCGGTATGCAAAATATATATATATATAATCAATCATTTTTAGAATTGCATTACGGAGCAAAAGATCTGCAATCCTTTAGTTCATTGCATTGTTTAATGCCAGTGAGTGATTGACATTAATCCTTTGCTTTGCAGATATGCAAAAAATAGCTTTATTCTGGACATCCTCGCCTGCTTGCCGTGGGACATCATTTATAAGGTATTTAATGTCCCCCGTTGCCGGTATTTATAATTTTTTTTGAACGGTGGGACATTTTAGAATTGATTTTGTCAACTAACGCCTCTCTGGGGAATCAATCTCATAGATATGAGATTACCTATCCTAGAGACTAGCTATGAGCCTACCTATTATCTAGCCCCAGAATAGATAAAGGCTATCCCCACTACTATAATTACCTATCCTTACTAAAAGACCCCCACTATAGGCATGGGCATGTCCCTCGTCCTCGCCATTTCCTCCTGCCATTGCTCCAAACACTGACACTGAAGTGGGCTCCGCTCCTGCCAGCCACTTGATTCCATTTAGGATTAAAAAAATAAATTAAAATGATATTTTCAAATTTATTGAACTAACAAATGGCTTAAAAATAAGATTTTATAAAATAGTTTATGGCATGTTTTTTCTTAGTCTTTTGCCATTTAATTTTTTTCTTTATTCGAATGGATAATGAATTGTTTCCATTTTCAACCAATATTTTGATGGGAAAACAATGTCAAAAATAAATACTTTCAAAATCATTATTAAAAAAAAAAAAATTAATATTTATACTAAATTTTTTATATAATATTTTATTTCAATTTAAAATTCAAAAAATTTAAAAAATATCAATAAAATTTCCACCAACTAGCTGGACTAAACTCAATTGACAAAAGTTCATTAATACTTTTTTTTAAAGTGATTTTATGAACTAATTTACATTCACCTCAAAACTACTCACTCAAAACGATATTACTAATTTAGAAATTTACTTATTCTTACCCATCTAATTATGAAATATTAAGCATCAATGAAAAAATAAAAATCATCCAAAGATGACCTTAAAATTTACTTATACGTTCATAAGCGTATAAGTAAAAATTTACTTCAACACAGATCTAATTATGAAATATAAAATGTTATTGAAAAAATAAAAATACAAATCATCCCTTACTGTTTGAGAAAGATAACCTAAAATCCTGTGATCGTCATCCTTTATCAGTGGGCCTGAATTATTCTGTAAAGATCCGCTTTTCGTCTCTCTTGCCGCCATTAAATTTGTTAGATTTATCCTTTGAAATAAGCGACCAACGTCGGCATCCATTATTTTATTTTTTTTCACTGCGTCATTTCCGCGGGTCGAGAAACTCATCCGAGAAGATGAAGACCACAGAACCAACATTAAATTTGTTAGATTCCCAGATGAAGACCACAGAAGAGCCATTAATTTGTTAGATTTTTCTTATAAAACGAACCACCAACGTGGTTTTATTTCTTTTTCGCTGTGTCATTTTCGCGGGTACAGAGAGGGAAGATGAAGGCAACTCCTCCACCTCGTTAGACCACGGCTTTTTGAAACCTCTGATTTATGAAGTTATGACCTATAAAAAGATAGTTTGGATCAAGTTCGTGGCCAAAATGTAATGTCGTCCGCTATACTGGATGACCACGCAGGTCTAGAATGGTGAGACCTGACTTAAAGTCGAGAGTTTGGGAACCCTTACCACACTTACTCTGTGACTTGATTCCAAAGCCGACCCCCGACTGGTGGCCCACCGGAGCCGGGGTCGGCCTCCTGTATATACTCTCGTGAAATTGATTAAGCTGGTCGATGCAAGCCCGACCAATGCGACGAGGTCGAAGGATAGTATACGCTGAGCACAAATGAAGTCGAAGGTCGACTTCTTGATTTCCCAACTGTTAACTAGTTCCACTGAGGATCGTGGTCGATATGGGTTTATTTGTAAGCTTTGAATGTTCCCAACTTCTTTGGCTATCGTCATTGAGCGAAAGGCCTCGTTTAGAAGCTACTCACCATTGTAATGCAGCATAGTGTTGTCCTTTTCCATCTCCTTAGCAAATTTAAACACAAAAAAAAAAAAAAAAACCAATTAGGATGCCCCTGTTTTGGCTGTCCACACTTACAAAAGCTTGAAATTACGGTGCAATTTTTTTTTATTCATGTATTTTAACATTTCATAAACCATAGGACTTGAGGGGACGAACATGTATTATTCCAAGCTTCACATGATATATTCATGTACTAATTTTGTTTCAGGCTTATTCATGTATTTTAACATTTCATAAACCATAGGACTTGAGGGGACGAACATGTATTATTCCAAGCTTCACATGATATATTCATGTACTAATTTTGTTTCATGCTCACTAAGCGATATGGAACGAAACTCTTCCCTAACCTTTGTTCCGCTTTTAAAAGAATTTCTTATTTAATTAGATCGTGAGCTGGCCGTAAACCAGGTGGACCACTTATGATGACCTAGGTGAATCTAGTCGGAACCTCCTCTTGCCCACCAACATGTTGTTCCTCGACTATAAGTCAAACCCCACTATGGTGGGGCTTCCTCTCCCGTACGACCTTTACTCTGGATTTGAATTGAGAGACCAATTTCCGACGAGCTACCCACGGGGTCGAGGTCAGGGTCGAGGTTGGAATAGTGCTACAATTGTTTGTGCGCAACGAAACCAAGAGACATGAATATTTTCTCAACGAAAATAATGTTATGTTGAAGAATGAAGGGCAATTAGGTGCACTTTGATTTTTCTTGAATTGATAACCATTTATGGAGTCTTTTTAATTTTTTGTTAGCTTAATCTTCTTTTTCTTGTTATTAATGCATGTGTGTACTTCATCAAATTGTTGCCAAAAATATAAGAACAAGAACACAAGAGTTGACTCTCTGCCAGGGCCAAAATCTCTCTTCTATTGAGAGGAGAACCCTTTGGTAAATTTCTCTTATTGAAGCTTCTTATTGATCAATGCCAAACCCTAGACCCTTACTAGAATGTCCTCCAAGCACAAGTCAAGTCCTTCCTCCTTTCTGCACTTTGTTCCCCGACACTTAGTCTTCCTTCTTCCAGCACTTCGCCCTTCTTTCAATCGTTGTTAGACCTTGTTTATGTGAGCTCTAGATGAGGTGCTTCTCTTCTATACTTGGAGATAACCTTCACTTATGTAGACACCGGCCTTCTTTCAACCAAATGAGATTCTTCTTGAGATGTAGGTGTAGAATGAAGTCATTATACAGAAGCCCGAGATTCTCGCACATGTGGTAAGTAACCTTACAAATTAGGGTCCTTTCACCTTCACTTGAGAGAGCCTTACCTTTGCTTGAGTAGGAGGCCTTCTAGGCCTAATCTAGCCCAAACAAAGATAAATATAGGATTGTTATGTTGTTGCATTTATGACTATGGGGATGCTTCTATTTTTTGCACGTATGATTGATTTCTACCCTAGAAAACAACCCTCTTGACTTCGGTCTAGACTTCACCTTCTTCACTGCACTAGTGGCTCCATTTCTCGTCACTTTTCCACCCTTTACTCGTTCCTTCACTTCGCTGATTTCAAAGGTAGATTACATTGGCTTTAGAGGAGTGGACAACCTCTATATATAGAGGATTGTCCCTCCTTTAGGCCGAATTGAAGGATGACTTGTTGTTTGTAGGCCGACTTGCTATCTTTGATTTAGATAGATTCTTTGGTAGTGTCACATGCTTGGAGGAGACTTGACTTTGCTTGGAGGGATATTCTTTGACTCTTATACAAACATATACATGGTGTAACATTCCCTTAAGGTATTCAACATTTTCTTTTGACCATTTGTCTTACCTATCTTCAAAGTATCTTTGTAAGATAGAGAGATTCTTTGTTTTCATGGTGTTCTTCACATGCTTGATCTCTTTATTCATTTGCTTCTTCGTGGATAGATTGGTCAACTACCTTATGCTCCTTGTGGGAGCACTTCTTCATTGCTTGCTTCTAGTACTAGTCAACATTTCTTCTTCACTTGCTTCATAGTCAGCAATATTATACTCCTTATGTGAGTGTTCCTTTTTGTTGACCTTAATTGCATTGTAGTACATGCCTTTGAGCATGTCATTGGCAAAAGAGATTATTTCCTACTTTATCATATCATAGAACCATTCCCATTACTCAATAATATACATATAATAACATGACTAAACTTTGATGCATACATACCTCATCTTGATTCTCCTTTGATCATCTTAGCTTCATTTGGTTGACCTTGGTGTGGCCCTCCTTGATTCATCTTAGCTTACCTGCATATCATCCTTTTCTTGAATCCCATGAATGGGATTCCCACTGAGACATCTGATTTTGTTTATGAATCTTCTTTTGAAGATTCCATCATAGGATCTTGAAGACCTTTCCCTACAAATGTTTCTTTCTTTTTGATGATGGAGGTTTTCTCATATTCTTAATGGCATGATCAATTTTCTCTCATTGTGGATGAGGTCCTATTCTAGGTATGCTCCTTCTACATGAATATATTGAGCTATATCTACCATGCTCCTATATTCTAGAAGATATTTCTAACCATGCATTTTGTTCTATTATAAATGCTCCTTCTACATGAGTATTTTGAACTCTATGTACATCATGCTTCTAGTTTCTAGAAGATGTTTCTAGCCATACAATTTTATTCTATTCCTACATGCTCCTATGCTACTCAAATCTTTGAAAGAAGACTTTAAGTAAAGAAGTAGACTTAGTCATAGTAAAGATCCGAAGGATCTTTCTTCTTTTGCTTCTTGTCTTCTTCTTTCATTTCTTGAGTCACATGAGCTCATTCCTTTTTTCTTTTGTTGTTGATGTCCTTATTTAGTTTAGGACAATTCCTTTTGTAGTGTCCATATTCTTGGCATCCATATCATTGGATTTTGGACATATCTTTGTTGTTTGTTCTTCATGGACCAAATTTTCCAAATTTTCCCCTTCTCTTGGCCATGGTAGCAAAAGCTTTCTCCTTTGATCCCACATCTTTCTTTGCTTTGAGTCTTGTTTCCTCTATCTTGCATAGAGACTACATTTCACTTAGTAGGGTGGCTTCCTTCTTTGCATATATGCTTGATGTGAAGTTGCCCCAATCCTCAGGTAGAGCATTGAGTACTATAGTTGTCATTTCTCTGTCAAACATGACTTCCCCTGGCTCTTGAATTTGATCCCTCATCTCAAAGATATTCATGAAGTAGGGAGCTATTCCTTGCTTTGATATCTTCATTTTTTACAATTCATTTTGTAGAGATATCACTTCTCCAGTTGTGGTTACCGAGAATAGTTTTATTAGTTTATCATAGATTTCTTTTGATGTTTCAAGTTTGGAGACACAAGGAATGAGAGCGTATTTGATGGATTTTATTAGAATCCTTTGAGTTCATCTCATCCTTATTATACTTAGATAAGGCTTGGGTTTTTTCCTTAGCAGGAATAGTAACATTCCCTTTGATGTTTTCTAGAAGTTCATTATCCTTGAGAAGTAAATCAATCCTCTTTTTCAATGCAAGAAAGTTATTGGTATCTACCAATTTGTTGCTTTCCTTGCAAAAAGGCATTGATGTATATTCAGAAGGGGACATATACTTACTTGATATGTTTTGAGATGTAGTAGACTTGCTTTCTCCTTGAAGACTTGATGGCTTGCCTTCCTTAGATATTGATGTTCTTCAAGTTGTTTTCTCCAAGTGGACTTGCTTGATGATGAGATGTGCTTGGTGGCTTGTAGATGATGTAGGTCCTTCTTTAATTTGCTCCTCTTGTAGGTGCCTTTATCTAAGGCTATTTTTCTTGTGTTGTAGTCTTCCTTGAGGAATGATAGATGGTAGACCTTCTTTTTCTTGAGGTGATTGAGACTTCTTGGCTTGATGCTTCAACTTTTGTAGATGTCCTTTCTTGATGAGTGTTCTTGAGATGCCCTTTCCTTGATGTGTCACCTTAGCTCTGATACCATGTTGAAGAATCAAGGGCAGTTAGGTGCACTATGATTCTTCTTGACTTGATAACAATTTGTGGAGTCTTTTTACTTTTTCTTGTTAGCTTAATATTCTTATTCTTCTTATTAATGCATGTGTATGTACTTCATCAAACTACTACAAAAAACGTAAGAATGAGAACGCAAGATGTTGGCTCTCTTCCAGGGCCAAAACCTCTCTTCTCTTTAGAGGAAAACCCTTTGGTAAATTTATCTTATTGAAGCTTCTTATTGATCAATGCCAAACCCTAGACCCTTGACTAGAATGTCGTCCAAGCACAAGTCAAGTCCTTCCTCCTTTCTACCATTTGTTCCCCGACACTTAGTCTTCCTTCTTCCGGCACTTCGTTACCTGACACTTCCTCCTTCTTTCAACTGTTGTTAGACCTTATTTATGTGAGATCTAGATGAGGTGCTTCGATTCTATACTTGGAGATAACCTTCACTTATGTAGACAACTTCCTTCTTTCAACCAAATGAGATTCTTCTTGAGATGTAGGTGTAGATTGAAGTGACTGTACAACATCCCTAGATTCTCACACGTGTGGTAGGTAAGCTTACAAATTAGGGTACTTTCACCTTCACTTGAGAGAGCCTTACCTTCGCTTGAGTAGGAGGCCTTAAAGGCCTAACTTTATAGCCCAAACAAGGATAGATATAGGACTATTATGTTGTTGCAGTTATTACTGTGGGGATGCTTCTATTTTTCGCATGAGTGACTATTTTCTACTCTAAAAAATAGTCCTCTTGACTTTGGACTAGACTTCACCTTCTTCGCTGCACTAGAGGCTCCCTTTCTCATCACTTTTCCGCCCTTTATTTATTCCTTCACTTCGTTGATTTCAGAGGTAGATTGCATTGTCTTTGAAGGAGTGGACAACCTCTTAAAATATAGAGGATTGTCCCTCCTTTCAGACGACTTGTTGTTTATAGGCAGACTTGCTATCTTTTCGTCGGATGGCTTCTTTGGTTGTGTCACATGCTTGGAGGAGACTTGAGTTTGCTTGGAGGGATATTATTCTACTCTTATACAAACATATACATGGTGTAACATGCCCTTAAGGTATTCAACATTTTATTTTGACCATTTGACTCACCTATAACACTTTAACATGTGCTAGACCTTTTTCAATGAGCAAGAAACTCATTGACATATATTATAAAAATAATATTTCTTTTCTTGAGTAAATACAAATATCATAAGTACATTTATGAAAACCGAACCTGGTTACATTTCCTTCAACAAATAAGAGAGTTATATTGGTTAATTTTCTATTACCAATCTCTCACTAATTAGTGCTTAATAGGAATCAAAACAATATAAATTATCACTTCAATCAATTTTTTTAGATACAAGGCCCTATAACTACAATCACATAGAACTTGAGGTGAAAGGAAATATTAATACAGGGTATATTCAACCTTACTAGTGTAAAACCCACTTCCCTTCATGCACACACTTCACCATTGATGATTAATGAAGACTCTCTGCATTACAATCTCACCTTTCGACCATTATTGTAGTGTAGTTCTTCTCCTCTAAAAGTAATAAAACCAAAATGAGTTTAAATGAGAAATTTATAGTAATGGTACTAGCTGCAATGTATTTCAAAATAAACTACTCATTTCTTTTCTTAGTCTCCCCTCATGCTCGCAAGGCCTTTTGAGTCACATACATATACAATACAAAGTAAGAAAAGAGGGTTCTAGAAGGGAATACTAACAAATAGGGCATGTGTCACATGTTTATCTTCTTGTTACTTTTTGCTACTCTTTAGCTATTATAAACATGATTGATGTATAGTAAATTTCCAAGTAATGATCAATATTTTTTTCACCTTTCAAAGTTCAATAATTAAACTAAGCGGTAGGGAACACTAGCTATGTGTTCCTGTTTGAATATAAACCTGGTAAGCTTGTGAGTGTATATTTCCACAACCCGTAGTCATGACGATATAAGTTTTTGGATATATGTTGTATGCGATGTCATACATTTTGAGTGGTCTCACCACCTATCATTAGGAACTTGAGTAAACTCACACACAACATATATCTAAAAAATTATATCAACATGGTTAGTATGTTTACATGGTGTTTGTGTCTTATTAAATTATTAGTTAAAATCTTATGCAAAGAGGTTTAAAGTGGGAGTCAAATGTGGAGATTAAAACTATTATGTCATGAGACTTTGTATAGCCAATAGTTAAATAAACAATTTTATTTTCAATTCTACATTTTTTAATCCATTTCATATAGTTCATATTGTCATAGTGTAAACCTTTATCTTAGAGATGCTATCTTTTCCAATTTTTGTAATGTTTCTATTGCATTATTTTGATTATTGCATGGAGAGGTAGGCACATGTGTAATTCCTTCTATACTCAACCTCTAGTCATATCCCTTTAAAAAAAAAAAAAAAAAAAAAAAAAAAAAAATTATTAAAAAAAAAATCAACATGGACTATAATAAAAAAAGAAACAAAAATAAACATACATATTGATTAATTTAAGTAAAAGTATTATTGTGCCAAGAGGCATTAAACAACCCTATGACATTGATGTGTGATTTTTTCCACAATTTGATCTGTGTCTCTCTTAAAATAAAAATAAAATATCTATAAATAAAAAACAATGTCAACTATAACAAGTGCATCCATATAAATTAAATGGTTGGTAAATGTCGATAGGGATCTATCCATAATAAGCCTCAAAACACTACTAAAACTAAAATAATCATAAAAACTAATTAAATTATAAGGTTATTTTAAATTATTATTGTTATATTATAAAAATAATTAATGTATAAGTTAAACATAAATACATTTGAAAAAACATAGAACAAGATTCTTTCCATGGAGATTTACCCCCACGTTACCATGGAGAATCTATAAATAGGTTGTGTTACAGTACCACGACTTATCAAGACCACATGCCCAAAAAACGACTTCAAGTGGCACTTAAAAATACTATTCCATTGCTTTATTTAATCAATTTAAGTTAAAAGGGCCATAACTAATTTAGAGATAAATCTCAATTTTTAATTAGTGTATACTACTCAGAATATTCTAGAAAATTCTGTGAAGGTTAAATACCTACCATCCACCTAATAATTATTGATAATAAAATTAAAATTTTGGAAGCTCTATTCCAAAATAGATAAGCTAGTTAATTTTAATTAAAAACATTATTAAAAACAGTATAAGACATTAATAATCTCTCACTCTTAATGTGTTTGGTCAGATAATCTCACTCTTAATGTGTTTGGTCACTCAGTCCCAGAGAAATGGTAAAAATATTTCCCTCTCACTCTTAGTAGATGTCCTTGTGATAAAAAAAAAAAAAACAAAACAAAAAAACAAAAAAAAAAAAAAAAAAAACAAAAAAAACAAAAAAAACAAAAAACAAAAAAAACAAAAAAAAACAACAACAACAACAACAACAACAACAACAACAACTTATATTTTCATTTATGAATTTGTGAAAGATGTATAATTATTATACTTTTGAAAAATAAAATACATTTTCTTTTAAAATATAAGACTCAAATAAGTCAAATCCCACTAGCACAACCGGTTGAGGACGGGTCTAGTTAGCAAGGCAACCCAAGATCAAACTTCATGGGGGGTGGTTGTGCCCTTTGCTAGGGGGAGGAGAAATTCTAAAGATTGAGTTAGCTTAGCGTTGGTGTGGCCTAGGTCGCGTGCAATCCCCGGGTAACTTTGATAGATTAGATGCCCCTAGGTCGTAGCTTCTGGGCCACAGGTCAAGCATAGAATATCATAGACAACTTGACAAACAAACAAAAAATATAAGGCTCAAATAATCATTTGAATATTCATATTAAAATGATATAGAGAAGAAATTATATATATATATATATGAAAGTTGAGAATAAAAAAATTAAATTGAAGTTTAAAATGATTTTCCAAATTTATTATAAATATATAATCATAAATAAATTGAAATTACAAAGAAGCTTTTTATTTTTAAAATATTTAATGTGAATCTCAAATAGAATATTTGAATATCTATGGTAACAAATATATTTTAATATCAATTTCAATATATAAAAAATATTTAATGTTGACTATAAATTAAATATTTCAATGTTTATTTTAATTAAAATTATTTGAAAATAAAAAAGTTTAATTAATTCTTCAATAAGAGAGATATGTTAATTCATTCAATTTTTTATTTTTTAATTAATAAGAATATAAAATAAATTCATGTTGAAGAGTTATTTTCAATGTGAACAATAAGATAAAATATTAAATTAAAATTAAAATAATATATATATATATATAGAGAGAGAGAGAGAGAGAGATATCCAATGTGGACAATGTGATTCATAAACAAAATATTTCAATGTCAATTATGTAATATTCTAACTATTAAAATATATTGATAAACCACAACATGCATGCCATGAAACTCAAAATAAACCCAAAGTGAAGTACAAAAGTTAGCAAAATATGAGTTGAGTCATTTTATTAACAAAATATGAGAGTACAATGGATAAAATGAGGAACCTGAGTGCAAGATGTTCAAAAACCCAGGTGTAGAATGGCTATCAAAGTGTAAGTACAAGCTCCCTCTGAATGCATGGGTAAGTCCAATAAATATTTTATTGATCGCTGAGTAAAAATGGTTGGGCAATGCTCACTCTTAGTAGATGTCCTTGTGACCTAACATAATTAAAAAATAAAAAAAATAAATAAAAATAATTCTTATATTTTCATTTATGAATTTGTGAAAGATGTATAATTCTTATACTTTTGAAAAATAAAATACATTTTTTTTAAATATAAGACTCACACAAGTCAAATCCCACTAGCACAACTGCTTCTAAGATCAAACCTCATGGGGCTGGTTGTGCCCTGCCCTAGGGGGAGGAGACATTCTAAAAATCTAGTTAGCTTAGTGTTGGTGTGGCCTAGGCGGGTGACTTTGATGGATTAGATGCCCCTAGGTCATAGCTCCTCTGCCACAGATCAAGCATGGAATATCATAGACAACTTGCCAAACAAACAAACAAAAATATAAGGCTCAAATAAACTATTTGAATATTTATGTTAAAATCATATAAAGAACAAACTGTGCATGTATATATATATAGAGAGAGAATAAAGTGTGTGTGTGTATTATATATAAATAATAAATAAAAATATTTTAATATAAAAAAAAAAATTAAAATACTGAGAATAAAAAATTAACTTGAGTTAGAGTGAATTTCAAATTTACTATAAATGATAAATAATAAGTAAGTTGATTTTTTTTTTAAAGAAGCCTTTTACTTTAAAAATATTTTAATGGGAATCTCAAATAAAATCCCTCAATATCTATGTTAACAATTATATTTTAATATCAATTTCATATATAAAATATATTTAATGTTGACCATAAATAAAATACTTCAATGTCTATTTTAATTAAAATTATTTGAAAATAAAGAAGTTTAATTATTTTTCAATAAGAGCGATATGTAATTCATTCAATTTTAAATATAGAGTATAAAGCACATGTTTAAAGATATTTCAATGTGAACAATAGATAAAATATTAAAATCAAAATACTTCAATATCATATATATATATATATATACTATATATATATATAGAGAGAGAAGAGAGAGAGAGAGAGAGAGAGAGAGAGAGATCTCCAATGTGGACAATGTGATTCATAAACAAAATAATTCAATGTCAACTATGTAATATTCTGACTATTAAAATATATTGATAAACCACAACATACATGCGATGCAACTCAAAATAAACACAAAGTGAAGTACAAAAGATAGCAGAATATGAGTTGAGCCATTTTATTAACAAAATATGAGAGTGCAATGGATAAAATGAGGAACCTGGGCTTGCTACTGCAAGTTGTTCAAAAACCCAGGTGTAGACATAATACTCCCCGATAGTCCTGCTCTTCAATCTCTTGTCCCTTGTCTCCAAAATAACCTTAGGCCAAGAACCAAATCCTCATCATCGTCTAATGGGGGTAGCTCAGTAGTTGTTGTCACATGTTGTCCTAATACCTTCTTGAGGCATGAGACATGAAATACATTGTGTACCTTGCTTCCAGGTCAAAGCTCTAGCTCATATGCCACCTCACCAATCCTCTTGATCACCCTCTAGGGCCCATAGAAACGTGGTTGTAGCTTATCGCCTCCCTTCTACTTCAACATGGACTTTCTATATGGTTGGAGACGTAAGAAAACCAAATCTCCCACCTCAAAATGTCTCTCAACCCTGTGTGTGTCTGCATACATTTTTTTGTTGATTTTGGGCGGTCTGCAAATTGTCTTTGAGAGCCTAAAGGATATATTAACTCTCCTGTATCCAATCTTTGGCCCTTTGGGCCCCGCTGTCTCCAAAAAAAAGGTCAAAAAAAGATAAAGCATCATATCCATATAAAGCATGGAAATGTGACATACTAATAGACATATAGTAGCTAGTATTGTAGCAAAAATCCCCCAAGTGCAACCATCTCATCTAAACTCATTGCTTCCTTGTCACATAGTTTTGCAAGTATCCCTCCAACCACTTATTAACTATCTCTTTTTGCCCATCTGTCTAAGGGTGGTAGTTGGTACTGAGAGTGAGCTATGTGCCCACCAACCTGAGGAGATCCTACCAAAATGCCCCCATGAAGCGGTTGTCCCTAACTATGGTCTTGGGGAAATTATGCAACCCGAAAATCTCTCTGAAGAATAACTCTACAACTTACAAAGTAGTGTACCTAGTGGGGATAGAAAATAAGTGGGCATACTTCATCAACCAGTCCACCACTACATATATACAGTCATAGCCCTGCACCAAAGGAAGTCCTGTGATGAAGTCCATCGAAATGCTCTCCCACTTCCACTCAAGAATTGGAAGTGGTTTCAGTAACCTAACAGGATGAGTCAACTCCCCCTTGTTCCTCTGAAAGGCCTCACACTCTTTCACATGCCTCAACACATCCCCCTTGAGGCCCTTCCAAGTGAAGCGCTCCCTAATTGTTCTATAAGTTTTTAGGAACCCCTAGTGTCCTGATAGTGGCGAATCATGTGTTGCATGGAGAATCTTCCCCCTCAACTGTGAACCAGGTACCAAATATATGTGCCCCTTATAGTAATTGACATCATCCATCACTCGGTATCACTCAATACCAACCAAGATTTCACATGCCTATTGATCCTTGGAGTACTCCACAAAAAGTTGTGCCTTCCAATCATGGCAGATGTTCATGAGTGAAAGTGTCGCAAGCCTCCTAGATAGGGCATTTTCCACTATGTTATGGTTGCCCTTGATATACTCTATGTCAAAATCGTATGCCTGAATCTTGCTGACCCACTTATGTTACCTCTCATTGAGGCCCTTCTGCTCCAGAAAGTGGCGAAGATTGTTATGATCAGTCTTCACTTTGAGCTTGTTTCCTATTAAGTACTGTCAGAATTTGGCCAATGCATGCATAATGGCCAACATCACCTTGTCATAGATAGAGTACATCCTCTCATGACTAACGAGCTTTCGACTCTCAAAAGCTATTAGGTGGCCTCCCTTTGACAATACTGCACCAATGCCCTCATGTGATGCATCACACTACAAGGTGAATGGTTGGGTAAAATCAGGCAAAGCCAACACCATACAACTTCTCATCACCTTCTTGAGGTGCTCAAATGTTGTCTGTGCCCTGTCCATCCATGTGAATGCCCCCTTCTTAGTCATATTTGTGAGGGGTGCCTCTAGCTGTGAGAAGCCCTTTATGAACTTCCTATAATATGTGCAAATGCCCACAAATCCCTCAGCTCAGTCACATTCCAGGAAACTGGCCACTCCTGGATGGCTCTAATATTCTCCTCATGCACCTGCACTCCATCCTCTCCAATAATGTGCCCCAAGTAAATCATCTTAGTCAAAACAAACTCACACTTAGACAACTTTGCATAAAATTGTTTCCCCTCCAAAATATGAAGCACCTCCTCTATATGTTGTAGGTGCTCCTCCCATGTCCTATTGTAAATCAATAGGTAGTCAAAGAACACCAACACGAACCTACACAATTGCTTGCAAAACACATGGTTCATGCAATACTAGAAAGTCGCAGGTGCATTGGTCAACCCAAAGGGAATAACCAAAAACTCAAAGTGGTCATAGTGACACCTAAAAGTTGTCTTAGGGATATCTGGATCCCTCACCCAAATTTGATGCTACCTCAAACGTAAATCTATCTTAGAGAAGTACTTGGCTCCTCTAATCTCATCCATAAGCTCATATATGTGGGGGAAGGGGTTACCAGTTCTTTAGAGTCTTCTTATTAAGAGTCTTGTATTCAATGCACATCCGCAACGTATCATCCTTCTTCTTCAATAGAACAACTGATGAAGCGAAGGGACTAGAGTTGGGCTTAATGTGCCCCAATTCCAGGAACTCAATCTCATCCCGACAGGCCTTGGGATGTCTGGATGGGGTCGTGATGAATACCTCTACCCTTGCCTCTAGCTCAATAGTGTGCTCAAACCCCTTGTTAGGTGGTCGCCTTGGTGCGATGTCTCCAAGTATTGTTGGATATCTATCTAGGATGGCTTGAACATATGGATGTGGTGATCGGGGTTGATCCCTTGTCTCTGAAATCCTCAGCTCCACTTCCCACTCAATGTCTCCATGCCTCGGGTCTGCCTCCATCCTGTGTGTTGAATTTATTTGTGGTGGATATGGGTGCATGCCCCTCAGCACAACTAACTTCCCATCCAGCCCCGTAAACTCCATCTCCAATCTCTGCCAATTTGTGGTAACTCACCCAAGAGAATAGAGCCATTAGAAACCCATCACCACATTGGTGTCTGGAACATCAACCACAAATAAGTGGTGATTCACTGAATACTTCCCCATGATCACCGTCAAAGAGGGAACATACTAGGTGCATTGCATGGTCTTGTCCCTTGGCACAAGGGCTGAGAAGCCCTCAAAAGTATCCATGGGAATGTCCCTCCTCTATATCCTTTGTGCATTAATAAAGTTGTGGGTAACCCCACTATCCACCAATACTGAGACATGTTGCCCCTACACTGTGTGTGTGATCCTCAAGATCAAATATCTAGGAACCCCTCGTAATGAAGCAAGCACTCCCCCAATAGGTGTGAAAGGTGCTCTCCCAAGTGGTGGTGGTGGTGGAGGTGCCCCTCCTGCTACACATGACTCACTATCACCTCTATTTGCCTCATGTTCTACATCATCCTCATGGTCACTCTCAGAGAAGACTTCAATATAATGGGCCTTGCTTGTGGTGCATCTGTGGCCTGGGACCTAAGGTTCATGGCAAGTGAAGTGTAGCTTCCTCCTCTAGATGTCCCTCCTAGTATCCTCATCTAACATTCCATGTGTCAGTGTCTCACGCTGTGGTGGAGGCCTAGTGTCTCTGCCCCTCTACTGGAATACAGGGCTGGTGGGTACTTTTGCTATAGTCTTGGGAAGTGCATCCTGCAAATCCCATGAGTTGCCTACTGCATCCTGCAAAGTCGTGGGCCTGATTGATATCACCAAGCTCCTCAGTGGCTTTGCTAACCCCTCAACAAAAAAGAACACTCTCTTGGCCTCTGATAAATCTGGCACCACCACTGATATCCTCATAAAATCAAAGATATATGTCTTGGCACTATCGGTCTGCTTGAGATGCTCAACTTTCTGAAGTAGTCCTTAGGGTCTCTCCTCTCAAAACACTCCAACACCCTATGTGTGAACTCCTCATAGGTAGTAATACCAACATGCCCCAAATTAGCCAATCCATGGAACCACCAATCATGAGCCTCTTCCTCAAAGTGCAAAGTGGCAATCTTGATTTCCTACATATCTGTCATCTTATTAAGCTGGAAATAGACATCCAACTTCTCAACCCACGCCCTCGCTGAGCTCTTAGAAGAGCTGTTAAAATTTGGAAGGAATAACCTTCCTACCATGCGTTACAAATCAATGCCATATGCATAAGCTCCCCCACTTGGCCCCTTGTTCTTGTTGTTATTCTTGAGCTGGCATAAATCTTTGAAGGTGATGACATCTCTAAAATCAACCCCATATGATCGGTACTCCAAGAAGTAGTCTCCCATGTGCTTATCATCATACCCCTCTGGTACTAGATGCTAAAAATGTAGGGATAGTCGACCTAGGTGGTGTGCTATAGATGTGGGTCATATTGTGTGAGTTTGTCGCCCGGTGGTTTAAGTGTCCTCGGTGGTGTGAGGTGTGTGAACCCTCTCCCAAATGGATGTCTTCTTGGCTACCCTTACCCCTGTTATTGCTACTATTATGTTGTCTTAGCTCATCAATCCCCTTGGCCAAATAATTGATAGTCTTCAAGAGGCTATGGGAAAATTCATCCTCTTTCCTATCTTTGTCATTAGAATTATCCTCCATGTATGTTTTCTCAACCTCTTGCTCAATGGTTTCTAGGTCAAGGGTAATATGTAGCTCTCTTTCCCTGCTTCTGTACTTGCGCCTCCTGTAGATGATATTCAACTTGTCCTCTAGTGTCATAGAATGAAGGGTTTCCCACACGCTGAGCCAAGATTATGGCTATGATACCACTATAATATTCTAACTATGAAAATATACTGATAAACCACAACATGCATGCCATGCAACTCAAAATAAACCCAAATTGAAGTACAAAAGATAGGTGAATATGAGTTGAGCCATTTTATTAAAAAAATATGAGAGTGCAATGGATAAAATGAGGAACTTGGGCTTGCTATTATAAGTTGGTCAAAAACCTAGGTGTAGAATGGCTGCCAAAGTGCAAGTACAAGCTCCCTCTGAATGCATACACTGGCCCAAAAAAATTGTTATTGTTGGCTAAGTAAAAATGGTTGTGCAATGCTCCAAACTGCTCCAAAATAGTTGAAACTCTGGCAAAACCACTATCTCAACCTATTCCACCAAACCCACAAAATGGTGTTAGTTTCCCAGAGGGACTGGCTACACGAATTGCATGGAATAATGCTAGCAAGCCCTCCAAAATGCTAGCAAAATCCATCCAAACACTTCTTTGGATGCCTTTGCAAAATGCCAACTCAAATCAGCCCCAAATGTTTATCCCCCTAGCTCCCACAAACTACTCAAGAAATAAATCCGCGCAGGCCTATGCAGGCTATAGAAATTTGCCAATATCACTGCAAAATCCCCACAGAAATAAACCTGGATAGTACCCCAAATTGATACCAAATAATAATCCAAATCTCTCATAGAAAGCCTGACATAAGATCTGCTCCACAACTAACTCCCCCAAGAATTGTGAATTCTCCTATTGTGCCTAGTCTACAGAGAAAACTCCACAAAAATACTTGAAAAACCTCCCTGAACATCTCCCCAATGTTGTATAGATGACCTCCTAAGGCTACCACTTGAAGTCCACTGAAAGTAAGGTGAGATTTTTGCATGAAAACCTCATGTGCTAAGAAACACTGTGTAGTCTTGGTTGAACAACTCAGGAGAACAATAGAGACAATGTAAAATGATCAAAAAGTCCCAAATGGAGGTTCTCTCCTCATACTTATACTTGTTGACCCCACCTTCCTTCTCTCTCCTCCAATTCTCTTGGCCTCCCTTTTCTTCTCCTCCCACCAATGTGTACTAATTTAAGGGGTGTGAATTCCCCTTTATGGTGTCACGCACTTCCCACTACCATTTTAAACTTCCCCTTTTTCTAATGTTTGGTTATGCTTTCTCCCACAAAATGAAGTAATTATCCCTTTTCCACCCACTTATCCTATGTTGAGCAAAAAATTAATATTACTTAGACAAATTGCAAAATTGTTGGAGCTACTAGGTGAATTTAAGTAGAGGGGGCATCATAAACTAACTATATATATAATATAAAGCAACTGAATAAGTGCCCCACCACGGTTGATGACGCCGGGTTATGCAATGGACATGACAATTGATAATGAATGGGATGGCAACATATTCTGCCATGTGCCTACATTTCATCGCAGGTACGAGCAGTTTAACACTGAGCTAAGGCAATCATTATTCTCAGCTGAGGGCAAGTACACCAGATGCATTTTCTTGATGGATGACTATCATATTGCCACAACTCCTCCACCATGTGCGAGCAGTAGTTTCCTTCCTCTGGAGCAAGGCTCTTGTATAGATTTTTCTATGTATTCCGTTGGCCATATGGTTTATTCGGTCTTCAATAGAGCAATGGTGAAAATCAGCCAATATACTGACCATTGTCGCCGCCTTCATGCATTCTACATCGGGGCCAACTTGGGGAGCTCTATGTTTATCGCAAGTGTGGAGGATTGGGATTTCTCTGAATCTTTCCACGGGCAATTCATACCCATTCGAGTTTCTTTGGTCCTTGTGGGGCTCAAGTCATCCCGCCAGCCTCTCAAATCAGTTTTGTATGGCATAAAGATTAAAATGCATTGTCATAGTGGGTAGAATTATGTAGTTTCTGTGGCTAAAGAAACAACGATGGACCGATCCTTCGTTCTCTGGTTTAATGAGTGTTCTCCTCCCAGCCGAGAGCTTTTTAAACATCATTGGCTTGGTTCCAAGTGTCGAGAGCTTTTTAAACCCAGAAGCTCTATAACAAGGTATGCAGAAGTATGTCAGGCATCCCTCAGTGGGCACAACCAGGGCTCATCATAATCGTCAGCTCGAGCCTCTCTGCTTCCATCTAGGACACCGATCAGTTAATATGCCAATAATCGTTTGTCTCTTCGTAGTGTCTCAGGTCCTAATTGTAATATTGTATTCGAGTATCATTATAAGACTGTTGTAGATGGCTCGGCCAGTGAGAACCAAAATTTTTGTCATTCTAGGAATTTTGGTATCGTCATTAGACAATCTTTTATTTTACTGGACAAACTTTGTCAAGCTCTGTATATGTAATTTAAAGTTTCTCAACTTGTGTTATTGGGTCAGTTTTCCTAAGCCGCCAATATCCCCAATACAAAACTCTATGTACTTTTTTTCCAGTAATATAAAGTCGAGCATTAAATAAAAACAAAAAAAAATGTTATTAGTGTGTTTCCCAAATTGAGAAAAATGTTATGTAATTCTTTCCATAAATTCTATACATGGTATAAACACATATATAAAAAACTAGTATTAAAAGATTTGATTCTTGAGCATGGGAGCTTTAATTCCTCCCTGACCTTGATAGATTCAGCATGAAGAGCTTTAATTCCTCCATAACCTTGATAGATTCAGCATGAAGATGGATCTACCGCCACACACTTATAAATATGAAAATCTCATTTTAAAGAAAACAATGATTTCAACTAACATCATCAAATAAGTTATTCATATGTTAATTTTTACTCCCTTGTAAGAACCATTTCATTGATATAAATTAACATACATACAAATAACTTATTTGATGATGCCATTATTCCGTCTTTAAAATGAGGCGTTTTTTGTTTATAAGTATCCTAATGTAGATCCATCTTCATATTTGATTTATCAAGGTTATGGATAAATCAAATCTCTTCAAATCTATGCTAGTTCAACTTTAAAAAAAAAAAAATTATTTTAATTTTAAAATTTCAAATTTTTTAGAAAATAATTATTACTGATTTTTTAATGTATTTATAACTCTTTATATTTTATACTATCTATTTTTATACACAAAGTTCCAAAATTATTTTTTCGGTATATTTAAATTCTATTTCATTTTTGGTTAATTAATGGTTTAAAAATAATAATAACAAATAAATTTTGAAAATCTTCAATAACAAAAATATTTTAACTTAGATCTCAAATATTAAAATATTTGAGTGTATTAAGTAAAATATCACCGCCATGCACATATAGAGGCGGATTTAAAAAATAAAAATAAAAAATACAATATGATGAACAAAATACATGGTGTAATTTTTCTCATTAAGTTGATATGTGGAAAAAAAATTGAAAAAAAAGTTGTTTACTTTTTGTTAAGTAAACTTGACTAGGGATAGAGTCAAAGGAGGTTAAACAATGATGGTTTTGGGGCACATAGTATTGTGCAACCATGGTATTATATGTAATGGAGCCTATAAAAGGCTGGAAGGACTTCATTGTAATGCAATGCTTGGAGGTGAGCGGGGAAGGCTCACTTGGCTGGATTGGCCAGGGTTTTGGCCAAGGATAATGAAATTTCATTATGATTGGATTTTTCCCCAAATTATATTTGTTTCTCTCAGTAATTCTTCGTAATTAATTTGTGTTATTGGGTAAACTTCTTAACAATTGGTATCAGAGCCAAGTTCGAAGTTAGCCAAGTGGATGAATCCTTCGAATGCCGAAAGAAGGTGGTGGGCCCCGGTAATATCACGATGAGATCCGTGGATGAGCTCGGTTAGACAGGCGGTGTGCTCCGGATTCTTCATGGACGTGCCCTGGTCCCAACATAGTGAAGAGGAGTTGACCTGGGATAGAGCAAGCTCTCGAGGCAGGTGGTGTTCCATGTAAGGCGTGTGCTTCCAACGCATTGGAGCGGAGAATCTTGGTTGGTAGAGAGATGTAAGGCGTGTGCTTCCAATGCATTGGAGCGGAGAATCCTGGTTGGTAGAGAGTGGATGGATGGATAATCGTTTGAGGGGAGGCTCAATGGTCCTTTGTTCGAGGGGAGGATTGTTGGGTATACGACCAAAGTCCCACATTGACTAGAAGTGGGGATGATCATGGGTATATAAGGATGGACAAATATCTCCATTGGTATGAGGCCTTTTGGAGTAAGTCCAAAAGCAAATCCATGAGGGCTTAGGCCCAAAGTGGACAATATCATACCATTGTGGAGATATGTGGTGTCCAGAGTCCTTACACTGCCTGCTCTCTTGGGCGTGGGTATTTTAACTGGGTGGACATTTTCTGCAGGTCCACGCTACCTTGTTCTGTGTCTGTTTCTGGCTCAAGCAAAGCCAACTTCTGTCCTTCACACTCTTTTTCTGTTGTCTTCTGTTGTTGCTCAACCAACTTTGCAGCGTCACGCGCTGCCTGGTTCTTAGCCACTACTTCTTCCTTCATACATTTTTCCACTAGTTGTGCCATCCACAGTTTTGCTTCTTTCTTTTTTTGCTACATGGTGCACTTCTCTGCTTCCACCATGGAGCCAACTAGAGTGTTTCACTCTGGCAGGCAAGACTCAAGGACCACGAAAATTACATCATCGGTCGCTAAGTAAGGTAGCTTATCCCACGACTTCATAGGGTCCTTCGACGCCTTGATGAAGACATGGTGGAAGTCTACTTTGAACTCTACAAAGCTCTGCAAACTATTGTAGACCATGGGCGATAACCACAGCTTGCGATTAATCCCCATCCTAATGTTCATCTCCATGAGCACCCAAAAGCTCTTGCTCTCCCTTATCCTTTGTGCATCCTTGGTTACTCACACTGAAGCGTACTTCGCTACCTCTGGAAAGTCCTACGTGATCGACAGGAATTGGCTATCTTCAAGAAACTCCCATGCCACCAGTACTATCGACAACATGAGCCATGCATAATGGAATGTTTTACCATACTCCTATGCCTCACGAAAATTCTCAAGGAACTCACCGCATAGATAGTTTACCCAGTTCAATTGGACCCCTTCTGTGCATTACACTACTAGTGCAACTAGCGGCGCGAGCACCTCATCCACGTGGCACTTCCACATCACCTTCCCTACCAATATCTGTGTCGTGACCTTGACTGCAGAGTTGTTGATGCTAGAGATGGCGTACCCTCGCTTCTTTTTCTCTAACTTAAATTTATTTTTCATGGCCTTCGCGATGGCCAAATTGTCACTCTTTCCTTATGAAATGTTTGTTGGGTCCTTCCCTGTGTAATGAGGCCATGTAATTCTGTGAATCAGATGGTATGTGATGGGGATGGGCTCCTCTAGCCACAAGCACCCATCATGCACCTAGTAGAGCAGCTGCCCAATGACAAAAATAGTCACTGGGGTATGGTGGTAATGCAACACCCATAGCAGGTTTAGAAACCCTACTTTCTCAACACTTATGAGCCATTTGTGTGGCTCCAACTCTATTATTCCAGCCAACGTGTATTTCTTCTGGTGCATTAGCTGTGAGGTCTCCAAATGCGGGAACTTCTCATGGTCTACAAGGTCCCAATCTTCAAATTTTAATACGCGAACCCATCCCAAGTGCGCTTCTTCAAAGATAATGTCGTCAGGGAGCAACAAAGTTTGTACAGAGCTTTTTCTCTCATCTATATCCTTGGAAACCTTGGCTTTACCCTTCCGCTGAGGAACATATGCAGGCAACCTGGTGAGAGGGTCTGCACCCTAGATTTCGAGTTTCATCTCTACGTCCTCCTCCTCAACCAGGACTTCTTCAAACTCTTCCTCCTCATTGGCCTCCAAGTTAATGGCCTTCCCCTTTTCCTCCATTGTGAGCTTTGCCCTCAGTATATTTATAGGTGATACGCACACTAATATCATGGCCTACTTATCCTTCTTAGCTCTCAGTGTGTGCGATGATTTATGGATCTCAGGGACTATCTCGGCACTCTCTGGGCTTCCACTTCCGTAAATGCCTGCACGACTTCCTCGACAGTCTTTTCTATGGTATCCATGACTTAATCAGGTATTGCCATAGTGCGATTCCACAGTTCTCTCAGCATCTCTAATAATTGCTCAAGTAACGAATTGGCCTTCAGAATATCGAACAAGTCTCAGTTCATGAATATCTGAGCACACAACAACTCAATTCTCAAATTGCTAAGTGTTGTTTGGTAGACAACCATTTGTAATTTATAGCACCTTTTGAATTTGATTTCGACCATTCCCCCCACATTCGGTCCATTAATGCTAGATTGGTGGCATATTTTCAAGAATCTAGCCCATAAAGTTCACCTTAAATGCCTGTCGCCCACTCCATTTGGTCTCAAACCAAGCATCACATCATGAATAGTGACTTTAACGGTCAATTTCTGGCCGACCCATGCGCCAGCACAACTACCCTCACATTGTCACAGACCCTGTGACATTTCGCTACTACACGTAGTCTTGACATCGCCCAGTTCCTAGGAAGAGTAGTTTATAGTCCCATGCCTCCTTTCAACTACCTGGAGCACTAAGACTATTCTTCATTCGGCTAGCTAGGTGGTTGTGCTACCTGTGTATGCCTTTGAACAACTACCATTCACTTTTCCTAGGAAGGGCTCTCCATTTAACTTGACCAACTATACCGCGCCACCATCTGTAATATCCTTAATAACATATGGCCCTAACTAATGCATTCTGAATTTCCCTAGGAATTTATCAAACTTAATATCATACAGAAACACCAAATCATTCACAGTAAAGGTGCACAACTTAATATGTCGATCGTGCCAAGCCTTTTCACGTTGCTTTTGGACCTGCCAGTGGAATCCAGCCAAAAATCGTTCTTCTTCGAGCTCTTCCAGCTGTGTGAACCTCTCCTCCAGGGCTCCACAATCCATCATACCTATGAGCACCACTATGCGCAGACTACGCATGATGTATTCAATAGGCATTACGGCTTCCACTCCACAGACAAGCCTAAAAGGTGTTTGTCCTATCAGTTTCTTACATGTTGTTCGATAAGCCCAAAACACTACAGGTATGCATAGATCCTAATCACTTCATTGTGCATTGCATACCTTGGTCAACACGGTTTCTAATACGTTGTTGAATGCTTCTACTCTCTCGATAGCCTATGGGTGATACAGTGTGCTATTCTGGTGATACACCTAAAATTCCTCTGTTAGTGCGATGATCGTCTCATTCAGGAAGTGTGTAATACGATGTTCATCAAGATCTTCAGACATTCAAATTGCATTAGTACGTGTTCAAATAAAAACTTTGCAGCAGTCACACCCATGCAATCCTTCATTGGTTGCGCTTCTTCCCAACGAGTGAGATACTCCATAGCAGTGATAATGTACTTCGCACCTGTCTTTCCTTAAGTCTTAATAGGTCCTAGAAAATCTATTGCCCACTTTTCGAAAGGTTGCAACAACATTTGTATATTCAAAGGAATTTCATCCCTCCGCAATGGCCTTCCTGTCCACTGACATACATCACATGCCTTGCAATATTCTTTTGAATCCTGATGAAGGGTTGGCCACCACAACCTACAATGTAGAATCTTCTGTAAGGTTTCTCTTCCTGCATAATGTCCTCCTGCAGTGCCCCCATGAGCATCTGTGAGGATGCTACTTCATTCAAATTCAGGTACATACCTTTGCAGTATTTCATCATTCCCCATCTTGTATAGATGCCCAACAATGATAGAGAAATCTACCACGTGCACCACTAATTCCCTCTTCTACTAGACAGAGTATTCTTTCAGCACAATTCTAGTTGTGAGAAACTGAATTATATCTTCAAAATGTCCATCCACTACGTGCATAGCTAAGAGCTATGCGTCGGGTAATCCTTCCTCCAAATTAGTAGGTTCCTCCCTAGTCTCAATGCACGATAGGTGATCTAGTCCCACGTTTAATCATCCAGGCTTTACACAAATTCAAAATCATATTTTTGGAATAAAAAAATCCATCTGCAAATGCGCCCCCCCAACACAGGCTTGTTGACCAGGTATTTTAGCATAAAGTGATCTGTATACATCTTCAAGTGGCCTCCTAGCAAGTAGTGATGATACTTCTGGAGCGCATATTCCATAGCTAGTCCCTCGTGCTCAGTGGTGGAATATTTCTTTTCTACTTTGGATAATTTGCCACTTGTGAACACGATAGGGTGATCCAAGCCTTCTCCGCCATCCTGCGTCAGTACTGCCCCCAACACTATACATGACATGTTGACATGTACATGGAACTCTTTCTTCTAGCTCAGGAAGACTAGAATCGATGCAGTAACCATCTTTTCTTTCAATATATCCATGCTTTTGTTACAGTCATCATTCCAGTAGAACGTGACATCCTTCTCCAACAATTTCTCCATCGGCGCGGTGATCTAGGCATACCCTTTGATAAAATTTCTATAATATCTCGTATGTCCCAAAGTGGCGCACAGCTATTTCACACTTCTTGATGTTTCCAATTTCAGAATCACTGTGATCTTCATGGTGTCTAACATCAACCCTTGTCTACAAACCACATGCCCCAACAGGTTCCCAAAAGGAATGAGGAATGAACACTTCTTGAGGTTAAGCATGATTTGGTATCTTCAACAGGTATCCAACATCAAGCACAAGCTCACTACCTAGCACCTAACCAGCCCAAATACAGTCCAGTCATCAAAATAAACCTCCAAGAACTTATGAATATTCCCTGAATGCCGCAACAACCACGCGTGAAAAGATAACAGGGGCATTCTTTAATCCAAACAGCATGACAATATATTGAAAGAAACCCCACTCAGTCGCGAAGGTTGTCTTCATCCTATCCTCTAGCACAATTTTGATCTCACGGTACCCCAAGAACCCATGAATGAAAGAATATGCTTCCTGACCTCCTACATTGTCCAACACTTCATCCATGAATGGAGTTGGGAATGGATCATGCACAAAAGTGTCATTCAATTTTCTGAGATCCACGCACATCCTTATCTCATCCTTTTGCTTCTTCTCTTGTACCACCATTGGGCTTACCCAATTGGATTCTTCCATAAGCTCAATGATGCCTGCTACAAGAATTTTGTTTAGTTCTACGTGGACCTTCTCCTTGTATTTCAGATTTAGGTGGTAAGGCCTCCACTTAACTAGCTCTGCATCAGGCTTTAACGTGGTCTTCATCACTCCTAGATCTCCGATTATTCCTTTCAAATCTGTAAACTTGGTCGGGAATAAGTCCTTATATTCGCGGATTAATTAAGTGACCTTATCCACCATCGCATCATCCCAGTAGTCTCTGATCTTCACAAATTTGGGTTCTTCCTCCATACCAATGTTTACCTGCTTAGATTTTCACCGGTGCAGTTATATCAATGTTCGCAATCTATGGATCGTGAACCTTGTGGTGTCCTTCTGCTTCTAGAATGTTAATATTCTACAGATCCTCATCCTCCTCTTTAGCAGTGACATTATAACATTCCAGCGTGTGACTCAGCTGAGTAGCCCATTCAAGCCAAATCAAGTCTATCAGCTCATGTGGTATCCTAAAGATGGCTGCTTTTACCTCTTGTAGCGCTTCATCAATATTATCCCACCCATCCTCAGAAATGAAGATTACGAACCCTTCGCGTAGGATATCCCATTCACCTGTCCCATGGTGGATCTTTGTTTCTATATACGAGTTCATTGATATGACATATAGGGTATGAAAGAATAGGTGCATCCACTCAGGTTGTAGCTTTTCTCCATAGGCCTGCATCCACTTGGTCAGATGTGCACACAGATCATCTTTCCCATCATACTTGTCTGTTAGTCGCACATTAGGCTTCCCAAATCATACTCGCATCATTCTCCTACATTCGTGCCAATCATCAAAGCTTCCTTTGTGCGTACCCCACCATCTCGTGGCAGTGACATGTAGTACCCAGTCCAAGGCCTAGAAGCATTGCTTTTCTGGTACCTCCCTTTCAAAGGCATCCAAGAAGGTATCTACCTCATTTAGACCATCATAAGTAGGCATAAATCTTACTTTTGTCGACACGCAGCGCCACAACCTTGTCATCATATTACAGTTCAGCGTAGTTACTTTGCGTAACCGATTCTACCATCGCTCTATTTCTTTTTTAGAATCCGAAGTGCATGAGCTCTAGCATTCCCATGTAGTCCACCCATCCATGGTGGGATTCACCCAGCCTTGGTCTCGTGCTGCTATCTTATAGATACAGTCCAAATCATCATCACACTCATAGTCGTGGACCCACTCCGTGTAGCATGATCATTTGGCAGGGTCCAGGGGTACTATTACGTGCAATGACTTCTTTTCAAAGATCATTTTCCGCTTCTTCAAATTAAGTAGCCCATTCATGTCAGTGGCCTAGTCAATTTCTAGGAGCGCGGGGTAGGGATTTCTTTCATAAATAATATCTATTACTTTGAAATCTTCCAGCACGCTCGCTCACTCAATATCCATAGTTATTCCATGAAATCGCCCCATAGGTATTATTTTTTGTTGATTCACCATTCTTAGATGAATCAGAAGTGCAGGTCTTCCCATTCACTCCCATGTCTAATTTTGTAGGACATTTGCATCTGATCCCAAATATAGAATGACTTGATCCATCTCATATTCTCCGATCTACATAGTAAGTCTCATTTCTCATCCCGTTCTTGTTTTATTTTTTTCAATTTTATAGACTACACATGGTTCTCCTGGCACAGTCCCAATGCATATATTGATGAGTTTCTATAACCCTTTCACAGCCTTACTATCGCACAGTAAATTCATATAGGTTTCAAGGAAAGTTGTCAGAATGGATGGGTCCATTTCTCGCTCCAGTTTATCTTTGCTTCCTAAAATGGAGGCATTAGCGAGGCTCTTCTTAGCTTCCATGAAGGTTTCCTAGGTGCACTCCAAATCAAGCTCTGCATCCTTCGTCGGAGCTTTCTGAACAAAAGTACTATCTTCTGGTTGTTTGCCTTTGTCATCTCCTATCACAATTCCACTTTGGAGCATAATGTTTACATTCAGGTCTTCCTCGCGCTGCTCAGACCTCATCATCTATAGGTTCTAAGTTTGGGGAGGTGGTAGCGCTCCTTTGTCATGTATCCTAGCTATCAGCGTAGGACAATCTTCTGTCCCATGATCAAACAACGTGCAATACTTGCATGATGGGCGCATTGGATTGGTGCAATCACAGGCATAGTTTCGTCGCCCTCCATAATTGTACCAAATTAATTGTCCGTGACCTCTAGCAGATCCTCCTCTGTGTTGAAAGGTGTGCAACAAGATGATGGAGCTTAGTGGAAAGGAGTCGCCTTCACTAAGTGGTCCCGCAGGCAAGTTTTGGCGCAAAGTCTATTTTTAGACTATGTCTATTTTTAGACATATGGATCATGGTCTATGAGTTGCAGGATAATGTTTATGGATGATTGGTAATGTTGGGAAAACTAGATGGACTTCTATTTTTGGGATCACAATGATGTGATCAGAGTCTATTTTTAGGCTGTCAGGTAAAAATAGAAACAGTCAAATATTATTAGCCCTTAGTAATATTTAGACTATAAACTTTATCTTATTCTCTTGGAGAACTTCAGTTGGAGCTACAGATGTGGCACATGCAACTACCTGAAGGAATCACGTGGTTACATATGGGTTAACTTGAGCTATTGCATGAAGGACTTCAGTTAGAACTCAAGTGGTTGAGTTATGTGGAGTTAGATGAGCAGTTAATGGAGTTGTGTTCAGTTTGACTTAGTTGAACTAGTTGTATTTAGTCTAATTGGCCAATAGACTAAGTGATGAGTTGTCTGAATTAGTTATTAATTAATTCACTAATTATTAACTCATAATGCAACTGAAGAATACATTAGTTAACGCAGTGCATGGACAGTTCAATGGAGACAAGTGTTAGAGGTAAGTGAAAGGGTGAGTTGTGACTATCAGTTGTGCATGAGATCTTGCACAATCAATGGATTGAGTATGCCCATGAGAATTTTGCAGTATGTGCCCAGTATTATAGCCTATGCTCATGTGATTTCCAGTGTGAGTGATTTTCCAAGGTAAGTAGAACTTGGAACAAGTTTGGATTCATTCATTCTCATGCAGGTATTGTGCAGTGGAGGCAGGCAAGCAGTGAAGGAGATTTGGAGATCAGATCTCAGTTGTATTGTGTGTAACAGGTGGAGATAGTGCTGGATACTTGTGAAGAGTATTGTACTATGTATTTTTACATGTTCTCAATCAATATAATATACAGATAGTTGGGGTTTTTAGTGAGATGCTTTCCCCGGGAAAATACTATGTTGATATGTGTGATTGATGCTTCTATGTGCGCATGTTATTGTTTATGCTTCTGTAAATTGATGATCAACGTAGAGGAGGTTATGTATTATGTATGTATTCCACAATAGTGTATAATCGGGATAATCTCTGTGAATATGTGTCATATTATTCAAAATTTCTACACTCTACCTCAACCTCATCCGCGCCCTTGAAATCTTGTTCACGTCATTCCTGCATTTTGGTCAAGGGTCCGCATTTCATCCTGAAACCTATAGGGGGGGGTTCTATCCACCATCAATTCATAGCTTCTACAAACGTGCTCGTCATGTCCCACCGACCTACAAAATTTGCAAAAAAATTGCTGCAAATGTTGCGTATACTTTGTAATAGGTGACAATTGTCCATGGCATTCTTTCCAGCTATTTGATGGATCGCGCACCACAAGGCAAGCGCTACACTAGGTATTGCTTGAGCTTCCGATCTTAAAGGCATCAGTCCTCCTCCTGTGAGGTAATTTGTAAAAACCAGGCAGTGGTCTTTCTCGTGACCCTAGCCCTTGCATTTCACACACCATACCTCTTCGCGCACTTCTTGTTGAACTGTCCTGTCTTCAAACTCTGCACCTCAAGGCACAAATCTTTCAATTATGCATGGATCTATTGAACTCCTAGGTTAGGATCCTACATCGAGGTCTCATGTAGCCTCATAGCAATCTCTAAGGCCTATTCCTAAGTTGTTATCTTCTGCTATGATAACGCACTGCTTAAATGTGGTAGTAGTGAAGCTAAAAACCACTCACGATGTTGTCCATCCATCAGATCCATATTGGCTTCGTGAATCATACATTTCAAGCTCTCACCTAGTTCCCAAGGAGTCTCGCCTAATAGCATCATGATATCTTTAAATCCCATGATCGACTACACTTCAGAATTAGGCCTACTAAATTCTCTATTTAGCGTTGTTTGAATATCGCGACTCTCACATTTGGGCTATCGTTGGAGTACTTAATATACCAAGTCAGCGTACGATCCTGCAGGGCGCTAACCAGTGTTTCTTTCTTTATATGGTCATCTATAACACCTTGCGCTTCCAGTACAACCCTTACAACGAACCAGAATTGGTCTGGCTCCTCATTTCCCAAACCTTTGAACACAGGCAACTTCACTGTGCTTTCCATACTAAATGGCAGTGATGGTGGAGTTGGTATGGGTGAAGATGGAGCTGATGTAGGTGAAGTTGGTGGAAATGTGGGTGGAGGTGGTATTCACGGAATTATTTGTCTTATTAGCTAAATAGCACTTCATGGAGAGACCTTCGCAAGCTCTTCCTTGTCCCCTCATGAAGATATAATCAAGGGGTTATTTTATGGACCTTTATTTCCTTCGTTTCTGTAAAATTTTCCACTTCGTGTAGCCCTGGGCATCAAGGTAACTGCATAACCTGCTTTTCGCACAACAACACTTTAATCCAAGTATTCAAATACTTTATGTACTTATCTTACGATCCTTTGAGAAAGCGTCACTCTGCCTCATTATAGCTAACTAAGGTGTCAACTGCGAACTCAATAATGAATCCTCCTATAATATGATCAAGCCAATGATCAACGGCGTGTGCAATCTTATTCTCCAATGCTTCCAATCCCTACACTAGCTCTGGTGTCCACACAATAGGACCATCAAGTTTCCACCTTCCTTGGCTATCGGCTAGCTTCACAATCCACTCGTATAGCTCAGTAGGGAAGGATGCGAAAAGTATTTTGTGGATCTCTGTATACATGTAGTTTTCTACCACTCTTCTTTTGATAGTCGCAGGTTTCTATTCTCTTGTGCCATGAACTCGTGAATTCTTCTTTCCAACCAGCCTTCAATTTCTTTCTTAGCTGGATTCCAATGATACGACGTCGCACATCTCATGCGAATTCCAATCCTGGAAATGGAAGCATTTTTTGGCTTATGGACGCCTGACCCAGGTTCAAAGTTATTTAGCGAAGCAAATCCCTACACCACTAGCCCTTTTGGCATGAGCCAATGGAGCGCGGATTGAAGTCTCACCCAGAGCAGTGTGGCGGGGTCCTGGAACAAAGTTTCTATGCCCTTGAGATGGATGTAATGTCAGTTTAGTACAACTAAACCTACCTTCACGCAGGTCACTTCATGCATTGTTCTACCCTTTAGTACCTTTGCGATTTATTATAATCGACTTTTGCTGATCCCTAACCAGGGGCTTAAGTCCTTTCACATTGCTACGACAACGAACTGCGATATTTCCCAAACTAGACTAAGTATCTTATCTTAGAGATAGATTTTCATTATCTTCACATAAACAAATCTTCCTACTTGTGTTCACTTAATCAATACAATTATACACATTCATGCATCATATAATCATTATAGGTGAAATTTATACCCAAGATAACAGATGTATAAACAGGAAATAAATATACAGAAATGGTAGAAACTTCTCTTTATTAATACTTCCAACTGTTACAGATTTGACTCGCCCTGTGCACTCAGCTGCAGGGGTCCGCACACTTAGCTACGGAATACTAGCCCTCTGTGCATTCAACTGGAGAGTCTCTTCCTACTCTACAACCTGAAACTAGACTTTACACTTCAGATGTATCTCGCATACATCATTCTTCCTTAGACATTTTGTTATTGATTAGCTGCCTTAACTACATAGAGCCTCACTCTATTTATACAATCCCATAGTTCATGGACCATGGGTAGATCTTCTATAGCCAACATTACATTATCAAAATAAGGGTGAACAACTTATGACTCTTTAACAACTACACGCTATGTGCCCAAAAAATGTAGAGTCTTTACATTGAAATTACAAAATTGACCAAAATCTAGGCTTTAAGCCCCAAAACTTCCATTGGGGGATCCCCCGTCCAACATAATATCCAAGTTCTAGATTATATCCCTCTGCGCAAGGGAAAAGTGAAGTTCCCTAAGGACCCAAATGCAAGAAAATTCCTCCTTAATACACCCCTGCTACCAGAGAATATCACTTTTAAAGGTCCGTGCTTGGCACGGATTCCCCACATCAGGATGGAAGATTGGGATTTAGTGAACCATGAGAGGTTCCCCCACTTGGCAATAGAAAAATACATGAAGAGGGTGTTCTACAAAGAATCAGGTGTGGAGTGGATTTGCGGAGTGAATCAATCGAGGTTGCTGAACCTATTATGGGTGTCTATGGCTGTTGGGAACAGGTCCCCTGGGGTCATTTTTGGGACTAACAACTTAATTTTGGGGAAGAAAGCTTAAATTTTTCTATAAAAGAATCTAAAGTCTACTCATTTTTTAGCAGTGGAGCGCGAAGATATGAAGAGTCAGAAAGGGTTTTCTGCCTTTAGTTTAGATGGCTTGTGTCGACTTTAGAGATCTTCCCTTGGTCCACGAACCATGGGATTGTATAAAAAGGGAGTCTTAGAAGAGTCTAAGGGAGAAGAGAGTTCTAAGTATGTTGGAGTTCTTGATGTGTCTGTGAGGAGCTAAGAGTGAGAGTCTTAGCGTAGAAGCTCTGCAACTGAGTGTGCAGAGGCCTAGGGTAGAAATCCGCAGCCGAATGCGCAGACCCCTATAGTTGTGTGCGCAGGGTAGATGGAGTCTGTATTGGAAATCTGAATCATCAATAAAGAGAAGTATTTTGAAATTATTGTGTATTTTGTCTCTATGGATTGCATGTGATTATGTTATGTTAAGTTATGGGTTTATGTTATAATTCTAATTTGATGCGTGAATATATATGTTTCTATCTGCTATATGAATGAAAATAAGGATATATGTTTATGCGAAGATAATCTTAATTGCATGGTAAAATTGGCGAACACTTAAGATAATTTGGGAAATTATAAAATAACAAAGTAACAAAGGCACGTAAGTGTCTATGTCACTGGTTAGGATTGCACAAAGGACGATCGTATACCTTTGTGGAGGTTCTAAGAGACGAAAAATAAAGTACATCGATAAGCCCTACAGTCTTATCAATCTACATGAAGGAAGGGCTTAAGGTATAAAACCGACATCACAACAATCTTAGGGTGCGGGAACTTGGTTCCTGCATCCTCCCATACTGCTTCGAGTGAGAATTCGATCTAAACTTCACAGACTAATGCGGAAAGGGCCAATAGTGTAGGGATTTTATTGGCTACCTAATGTTGAACCTAGGTCAGGACCCATCAACCCAACAAATGGTTCCATTGTTGGGACCGAGATCTGCATAACAACATGTGTGATGTCGCATCACTAGAACCCAACTAAGAAGGAGATTGAAGACTAGTTCGACAGAAAGATCCATGAATTCATGGCATAAGAAAATAGGAATCTTCGATTGACAAAGGAATAGTGGTTGAATAGATATTTTTACACATAAATTCATGAAATCTTCTTATGTTCTTTCCCAGTTGAACTATATGAGTGGATCGCAAAGTTGGCAGATGGCCAGGGAAGGTGTAGCCTCGACAATCCAATTATCTAGTCCCCAGATTTAGTGTCGAGATTGGAAGCCTATGGAGATAAGATCATGCGTGTTTTTGATCATTGGTTCGATCGTATCACAGGAGGGTTTGTGACAGAGTTCATGGTCAAAACTTCAGTCAGCTACAGCAAATTGGAGCACCGCTTCTTCAAGGGGCCGCAACGTAAGTATTTGAAATCACTAAATACTTGGATTAGGATGCTCTTGGGTGAAAAGTGGGTCATGTAGTTACCTTGATGTTTGGAGCTACGTGGTGAGCACCAGTATTGCAGCAAGAATGCCACAACTCCTAGGCTACCAATTTTACTTTTATCAACCCGGTAGTTCGTCACAAACTTAGAAGCATCGGTGCTATATGTACAAGTACTAGTTCTCACTACAAGTTGTCACTTAGTCAGCCAGCGTGAGATCACTAGGAGCTCAAGCCAACTTCTATAGATTTCAGAAGAAACTCTATGTGTGAGGAAAGGAAAGAAAGATTACTCTACAGATGCTATTCTAACTATAGAAAGGAGAAAGACTGGAATGTAAAGCAAAACCTAATAAACCCTAATTAACAAGTGAATTCAACTTTTGCCAAAAACACTATGAGAACCATGAAAGAAATTCCATTACTTACTCAAGGAAGTAAACAACATCTAACAATGCTATTTATGGAAGTAAATAAAAAAAAACATATTTTTGGATTTTTATGTGTTTTTATGTGAATTTAACATGCATCTAATTTATTGTGTGTAAGTGTGGCAGCGAACAAGTGGCATTAGAGGGCGGTTTTGGAGCTTAGGAGGATATAGGATGGTGTGGATGGGTCCTAGGAGGTCTTAGGTGGCCTTCTATAGGCTTTTCCCACACTCGCACTTCACACTCGACCTTCAAAAGAAAGCCCACAGGAAAAACTACAGGAGGACACAAGAAAACTACAGGAGGAAAACAAGGAAACTATAGGAGGCCCACAAGAGGAATCCAAGAGAAATTTTCACTATTTTGAGAGTGTGAGAGTGGGTGGAAAATGTGGATGAAGGTTGGATGAGGTGTTAGGGCTCATAAGTTCTGCCATGAGTCACCAGGAGAGGGAAAGATGATTGGGTTTGCTCAAGGAGAGAGGAAGAAGTTCTATGAAAAATGAAGGAAACTAGGGCAGAATTGAGGTGAGGTTTGGGAGACCTATAGGGCATGGATCAAATGGAGGGTGTGATTGCTGGTAAGTTGGCCTACTTTTGGAAGAGATATGCTACATAGAAACTGACAGTCAACCAAGAAAATCAAGTAACTAATGAAATGAATGCATTCTAGAAAAACAGAGTTTTGCATTGAAATGGCCTAACTATGATGCATAGAAGGAAAGGATGGGAAATACTATAAGAAAGGAAAGAATAAAAAAGGACTATTTCAAATCAGGAAGTGAACGTGATAAAGAAGATCTAAAGTAAATAAAGACTGAACTATCAACCTACTAGAGAGCAACAAACACTAGAAGTCCTAGGAATGAGGAAAATCTGTGTTTTTGGGGTAGCAAGAGAGTCTTTTCCTCAAATCATGGTCCCAGAGGAAGGAAGAGAGGCCAAGGCATTGTTGCTAGCCTTTTGAATATTCTTTGGTCACTGCTTAACCTACTACAAAAAGAAAAAATGGAAGCAAACTACTAAATCATCAAAAGCAACCTATTCTTAACCATAAAAGAAATACATCTAACAACAGACTAATCTACAAACTGAAGTAAAGCATAAAAATACAAGTAAAGAGGAGATTGGCTACTTGGATTGCGCCCTAACAGAAGAGCTTCAGCCCTCTGAGGTAACTCAGTGCTAGCTCAAAATGGATTCCATCTTCATTATCAAAAAATAGCAATATTATATAAAATTGTCACAAAATAGTAAGCTCGAAATTTGACCAAAGTTTACATAAGCAAAAAAAATCCAACCCTAGTGAGGCCCTAGGCCTCTCTACTTATACATCTGATGCTACCAACATCTTCCTTAAAATTAGGGAGGCTTGGCTCCAAAAACTCGAGATAACTCTCAATCATCTTCCACTTGCTCGACTGCCTTCAAGTGCATGATTCAGTTGCTTGTACTATGAGCTGAATGAAGGGGAATTCAAAGTGAAGAGCAATAAATGAGGGGGACTCCCTCCTATGAGTCCTCTCCTCTATCTACTTCAAGTTATTGCTGTAGTTTTACCATTAAATTCTTGACTTTGACCTCTATTAGCACTTGAAATTTCACCTAGGTTGAGATAGACAAATCTCAAGGCTACATCAAACCATTCAGCCTCGTAGCTAGCCCTACGAGGCAGGAGAAGGCTCTCTCCGGTCAAACTCGGTGGATTTTTCAATAGGATGAGTTAACCAATTAGAAACACTGATATTAGGCTAGTAAACTGATAAGAAGGGTTGATTTTAAGTTTTTGGGGTTTTTGATGGCAATTGGAGGGAGTGCAATTCAGGGTGCGGGGATTGAGCTCAGGTTTTGCAGGTGGGTCTTTGGGGCAAGGTAGGAGTTTGTGCTGATGCCTTTAGCTGAGATGAATGATCAAGGAAGAAAAAACAGAAGCTAAAGAGGGCAAACAATGACTTTGAATCCTCTCTAGACAGTGGAAAACATAAACATTAAACAAATTTGAAAGCTGAGCATGGCAAGCATGAATTCAAACTTTATCACTTCATTTTTTTAATAAGCTGCAGTAAGGAAAGAGATGGAACACATAAACACACTTACAATTAAAATAAGAGAACACACCATCAACACAAGAGTCCACAAGAATCCCAATGATGTTTGCAAAACCCTGGTCTTCCTTTTCCTCAAATTGCAGAGATATAAGTAAAATATACAATAGGAGCTTCTCCCTCAAGAGTCCAACCATGAAAATGAGTAAGAGAAGGCATAATATAGAAGATCTAAATCCTTTCCCCACCTCTAGGGGTCGAGCTCAGCTTCCTAGGAGCTGTTTTAACTAATTCCAAACTAAGCACTAGATAATAGGTAGTCAAAACAACTTGCCTCTAAAAGTTAGGAAACCTATCCATGCATTAAATATTTACCATTTACATCAAGGAAACTTCTAGAAGAGATAAACAAGAGTAAAAGTATCCAAAAAGTGTCACAATTACATCCATTAAGATCACCATTAACCTCAGAAAGTCAAAAAAGGTCAAAACTGGAATTTCTGGGCTGAACTGGTCAAATCTGGAAACATTTCCTCAAAAGGTCGCGCACCTTTTCTCAAAAGGTCTCACACTTTTGCAGCTCTATTTGGAGGCCTTCCCGTTATCAGAATTGGGTGCACGATAGCTCGTTGGAAAGGTCTACGAGTCTACTTTCCAAACCAACTATAATTTTTGAATTTGGAGGTAATTTGTCCTATCAAAACTTAATTCTCCCAAAACTGGTTTTTGCAACTCAAAAAAGGGGCAGAAAGTCAAATTTTGCATGCATTTTGACTTTTTGGAGGCCCAGAACTCGATGAAATTTCTTACTAATGGATGAGCAAGTGTAAATTTTCATGCCAAATCCAAAAATTCTGAGTTTTTCCCAAACGGAGCTACGATGACAAAAGGTCTCGCCGGGGGTGAGACCCTTTGAGAAGCCAAAACTTGTAAATTTCCAAAAAAATTCCAAAATTACCCAAAATTCTCAGAAATTTTTGGGATTTGTGTTGTAGCTGATGCTAGTGAGTGCCATGATTTTTGAGGGATGCCTCCACCAAGACACGGAGTGGATTGGGCCTTTTCTTCCGCTTAAGAGCCTTGGACCACCTTCTTTGGAACATTTTCATTCTAACCTTGCATACCTGCATCCTTGCCCAATAGTGAGTCTTCATGTTTCTCAGCAGCTTGTTATTTTGATTGGCCTTAGCTAAGAGATTTTTCAAATGAGCATTATCCCAAATAAGCATAGATTCTCGATCTATGGGTCTCAAGTCACCGGGTCTCTTGCGAGCCAATTCCCCGTCTTCACGAATCTTTTGTAGCTCATATAATTTGTGCTCATCCTCCAGTTGTTTGTTTCGCTTCTCTAAATAATTAATAATCCACTTCGCCATCAATAATTTCTTTTGCAGCGACTGAATCTCGGTGCTTTGCTCTCGGATGATATCCTTGAGCTCTAGGCTAGGAGAACCGGCGTCAAGATCAATAACCGGATCGCCTGACAATCTCTCCTCAATCATGGACTGCTTGCCCCTCTCTAGTACCTGTGCTGGTGAAGAAAGCGAGGCCCCTTCCACCTGATGTGGAGATAACACTCGCTGTGATGACGATGAAGGTGAGACCCCTTCCACCTGCTGTGGAGATAGTACTCGCCTGGCTGCTGCAAATACGGCCCTTGGGCCTCTCTGATAAGTGACCAAAGGAGTGGAACTAATATGTCGGGTGATGGGAGCATCAGGCTACTAGGATGGTCCTCCCACCTCATGAATGACCTCCTGATGTGGCTGATGTGGCATTGTGAAAAACTCACGGGTGATGAACTCCTCCCATGAAATACCCTGCTGAGTCAACTGATATGAGACTATAAGCTGAATCAAACCATAATGGTATAGGCTCCTATCATGCTGAGCTGGGGTCTTCTTCTGCAACTTGGACACCATCCTCCAAATGTTTTGAAATAAATAAACCGAGATGTTCATCATCCTCACTCGGGTGAAATGCATCAAAAGGCGAATATGATAGGAATACACCTGCGTAAATCTACCCTCACAAGTAAAATAACGCATAATAAGCTTCATGATGGGAGTATACTCACTCCAGAGAAATCTGAATGGAAAAACACCTGTCAAAAATTCTACAGATGGTGGCCGGACATATGGCTCAAAATGAACAAAATCTAGCAATCTGCCCTTAGGCCACACTTCACCCACAATTGGTATCCCTGTAGCCTGTGAAATCACC
>APFE031751084.1:57225-81130 GCA_000404065.3 Pinus taeda
TGCCCTTGCCTGCAAAAATGTTGAGTTGTATGTTGTTTTCAAGGGGAACAAAATCATGAAGGAAATGTTAGGGGAGGGACTTTTTGTTTTTAATAGGGAATGGGAAAAATATGTGAAAACAGGGAATTTTTAAGGGATAATTCACAAAATGTCGAACATATAATCTCATCTACATCATTGGGAAATCATTTGCAAAGAAATATTCTTATTAGGGAAAACATGTATGATAGTAACCAAGGGAAAGGACATACATTTCAACAGGGGTATGGGACAACATTGTTCATTTGAGTTTTTGTCCTTTAATGTACATCATGAGGCAAACTTTGTTGTTTCAAAGGGATTCATGTACATTTGGTCATAGGGGAAGGAGGGCTTTATTTACATTTTTGTCAAAAGGAGAAAAGGGATTTCATTGACAACTTCAAAAGGAAAAGAGTTGTATTGAAGCAAGGATATTAGGGGATAGAAGGGAAAAGGGAAAACAGGGTTTGGTTTTGGGAGACACAGCAACATTATTTTTGTAATGAATAGTCAAAGCAATATGTCTTTTGATAAATACACACAGCTGCATTGTCTTTGTTTTTGCTTTGAATATACACAGCAATATGTTCTCTGTTTTGTAATGACTATGCACAACAATCTTTTCTCTGTTTTTTGTTTTATTATTTTGCCATTATATTGCTCTTTCTCTTTTTGCACAACATATTTTAATCCTTGCTATGTTTATTTTTATCCTTGCTGTATGGAGGGCATTAGGGTTTAGGTTAGATTACATAGAGGGCATTAGGGTTTTAAGAATGTACTTGAGGGAGGGGTAGGGTTTAGAAATTGGGGACGGGGAAACTTAGTATTCTTTGCAAATGAGATAAGATAGAGACATATTATGACAATTGTGAATTTAATGGGAAACAATGGAGGGAATAAATGGGAGTCTAAAACCTTGAAAAAACACCAACCCTAGCACTATGCCTACATGAACAAGCAATAACTAAAATCCATTTCTCTTTACATTTTTGGTGGCAAATATACATGAACACAAGCCCATCATTCATATTTCAAGCATCCAACAGGTTAATAGACCCTACCTCGAACCAATTCGATGACTTGGAGGAAGATTGGGCAATTGTTTTGAAGTCTGCCGCAAGACAGCTCAAAAGGTCTCGCAGTCCGCTCAAAAGGTCGCGCACTTCCCAGAAAGTTGCGCCAGTTATATGTTTTCACTGTGGAGAGGTGCTCAAAAGGTCTCGCACCGCCCAGAAGGTCGCGCCGGCCTCTCAAAAGGTCTCGCGCTACTCTGCTGCCCGAAATTGCTGCAATTCTGCTCTTTTCGCCTATCAATCTCTCAAACTCTCTCTTGCAAGCTTTCAAATGCACAATGAGAGTGAAAGGAGGTCACATATCTTTTATAAACTTCATTTGAAAAAAATTTCATCCATAAACCCACTTTATAAGGTTCCTTTTTGACACTTTTTTTTTAAAAAACACTGATTTTGGTTTCCTTTATCCTGAATTTGACTTTTTGAGTGCTCTGACTTGATTCTTTTTGCATGTAGATCATCTAAAGGACCTTGGCAAGGGGACCAGGATTGCAGTTTGTCTGTTTGAAGACTTTGAAATTTCATCACTTATTTACAAAACTGAGAAAATGACCTTGGGCTTTAAAAAACAGAGTTTTTAAATCCAAGTTGAAAATTTACTGTACAAGATAAAAATATCGAAGAAACATGTTAACAAACCTCCCTCTGGCTTGCTAAGTACTCATGGATTTTCAGAGACATGACCTTGCAGAGACAAATGACCAAAACCCTAGACCTAGGACTTTGACAATAAGACACATCAAGACAAGTTTGAAAAACTTTAATAACTGATATGACCTGATCCAGCAAAGCCAAGAGGGGCACAAAGACCAACTCCTCCATCAGGTTTATGACATGCCTAACGGGATGCAAAATTTGACACTGATGAGACACCTACTAATGCAAATGCAAAGAGCTTTTTTATCACTGATGGAGGGCTTTCAAGACCGACACTAACAGGACCTATGTCAGTTCCATCACTGGGTAAGTATGTTTTCTATGTATCATTTATAGATGAATTCTCAAGGAATACATGGATACATTTCCTCATGAATAAATATGAAGTCTTTGACAAGTTTAAAGAATTTAAGGCTATGGTGGAAAACCAGACAGAGAAGAAGATAAATGTGTTGAAGACAGATAATTGTGGAAAATTCTACAAGAAGGAAGTTTAAGAGTTTTGTAAGAAGTGTGGTATATCACGATAGAAGACTGCTCCATACACAACTCAACAAAATGGAGTTGTAGAAAGAATGAACATGATGTTGATGGAAAAGGCAAGAAGCATGCTCAGTGTTGTCGGGTTAGTACACAAATTCCGGGCAAAGGCGGTGGAGACTACATGTTACCTGGTCAACAGATCACCTTCATCAACATTGGAGGATAAGACTCCATATGAGGTATGGACTGGTAAGAAACCCTCTCTTTCACATCTGAGGGTATTTGGTTGTGATGCATATGTACATGTTCCAAAGGAGAAAAGAACCAAGTTGGATAGTAAATCTGAAAGGTGCATCTTTATTGGGTATAAAGATGGATTTAAAAGGTTATAAGCTTCTGAACCCAGAAACAAAGAAGGTTTTGTACAACCGAGATGTGATGTTTAGAGAGATGAAAGGTTTTACTAAACATGAAGTCCTACCAAAGAAACCTGATAAGATAGAGTTTGAGCTAAAGGAGGAAGAATCAAACTCTACAGGAGAACAAGAATCAAAAGATGAAGGGCCACAAACTCCAGCTGTGAGAAGATCAGTTCAAGAAAGAAGGTAGCCATAAAGGTAAAGTCCATCTAATTTCTGTTAAATTTTTTCTTTATCTATTACTCATGATGATTCCATAACTTCAAGGAGGCAGTAGATTCAAAGGATGGAAAACTCCAGAAAGAGGCCATGGTTGACTGGCATATTTGGACAAAATGAGGCTTGGGTTTTGGTGGAGTTGCCAACTGGAAGGAATAACATTGGAATCAAATGGGTGTTTAAGAAGAAGATGAACGCAGAAGGCAAGGTGGAGAAATACAAAGTTCGGTTGGTAGAAAAAGGTTATTCCTAGGTGTCGGGAATTGATTTTGGTGACACTTTTTCTCCTCTTTCCAAGGTAGCTTCTATTAGATTAATTTTATCTGTTGTTGCTAGTTTTGATTTTTAGGTAGAACAGATGGACGTGAAGACAACATTCCTTAACGAGGATCGTGAAGAAGATATCTACATGAAGCAACCTGAAGGCTTTGCAATGAAGGGAAAGAAAGAATTGGTATGCACGTTAAAAAAAGTCTTTGTATGGGTTAAAACAATACCCAAGGATGTGGTATCAGAAATTTGATACATTTATACAGGGACTTGGCTTCACCAGAATAAAAGTGGATCATTGTGTGTATTTTAAATTGATTGGTGACCATGTTATTTATTTGGTCTTGTATTTGGATGATATGTTGCTGATTGGAAATCAAAAAGAAATTATCCAGAATTTGAAGACCCAATTTTCCTCCAAATTTGACATGAAGGATATTGGTGCTGCAAACTATATTTTGCGCATGGAAATTAAATGAGACCGGGCAAAGAGGAAACTCTAGTTAAACTGGATGAAGTATGTCGAGACAATACTATAGAGGTTTAATATACAGGATAGTAAACTGGTGAAGGTTCCTATTCTTGTAGGTATAAAGTTATCTGTTGAACAATGTACCAAGACACAAGAAGAGGAAGAGGACATGTCCCGTGTTCCATACGCAATCCTGATTTATGAAATGGTCTGTATTAAACCATACATTGCACACGTAGTGGGAGTATTGAGAAGGTTTATGTCAAAACCATGGAAGGAGCATTGGAAAACAATGAAGCAAGTTTTTAGGTATTTTCATGGCACTAGTGATTATGGTCTATGCTACCAAGGAAGACTAGGATTGGAGAGATTTTTGGACATCTGTGGATTTGTTGATGCAAACTGGGCTAGATATTTGGATTAGAGAATATCTACAAAAGGGTATGTGTTTAACCTATTTGGAGGCGCAGTTTCAACCACAGAGGTAGAATACATGGCAGCCACTCATGCAAGCAAGGAAGCAGTTTGGTTGCAGAGATTGTGTTCAAGTATGGGCTTAGTACAACGAGCTATAAGGATAGACTATGACAGCCAAAGTGAAATTTTCTTGGCAAAGAAACCTGCTTATCATTCAAAGGAAAAGCAAATTGATGTCCCGTATCACTTTGTGAGGGATATGGTTGAGGAAAAAAAGGTGTTGCTGGTAAAGGTGGACACTTGGAAGAATGTTGTAGATGCATTGACGAAGTCTATGAGCATTGATAAGTTTTCTTGGTGTAGAGAAACAATGGGAATTGCAGGGTTGGAGCAATAACTAAGCTATCTTGTGACCCTCTCCGTGGAAAATAAAACAACAAGTGGGAGAATGTTGGGTGCATGTTATATTATTTCCATGACTAGTCGCATGCATGGGGGGGTCATAGGGGGGTGACAACCCCCCTATACGGGGTTTGGGGCAGTGCCTTGTGAATTTTTTTTTGGACCCTATATTATGTGCGCAGACCTACCTATGGTTTTGTGCATGGGTTTTGCACATGGATTGGGGCATGATGGTTTTTTGCCCATGGTATTTTTTAGATCTAGTCAAGGGAACTATAGTTATGTTCTAATCCAAGGTTAATGGATTGGGGTTTATGAATGCTTCAACATGTATATATATGTATTATAACATTGAAAGGAACATAATCAAAGATCAATATGGTAGTCTCAGTTTTGGGATCCAGGGGAAATCTCTGTGTATTTGTTTGTGTTTCTCGCTATTGTATATTTTTTGTTTTTTAAGAATTTATTTGCAGGTAATTTCTGTACAGGGTTAAAACCTACAATTGAGGTGCAAAGAAGGGGGTAAACATACTTGCATTTTGCAATATTAGGGAGATGGGAACTTGTAGGTTGGAATTGTTTCTAGGGTTTGGTACCTTGGCCTAGTTTGAACCTAATACTAACTATGAGTGATATAGATGAGATCATAATATAATTTTAATCTATATTGGTACTCTATGTATGGGAAAATGGGAGGAATTAACATGCAAAGCCCATTTTAGTGGTAGGTACCATTATGGAAAATTAGGGTCCAAAACCTTTTAAGATTTATTTTGAGGCATAAAATGGAAATTTTTTGGGCCACAATCTCTAAAAATTGTGGAAACACTCTTAACATTGGTATACACGTTAAGGACTTTTCAATAGTGTGAAAATCACTTGAATTGGAGCTTATATTTGAAAGTTATGCCTCTCGCAAGTTGAATTAACTTATTGATTTCCATGGTACAAGTGGATGCCCCATTAAACCCCAATTACTCGTAAATGTGGGGCTATCCATGTGTATAATTCCAGAAATATTTTAAAAAGGTAAAAAACCTTAGTACTATTGAGTGCTGATAAAGTCAAAAGCTTACCCTTAGATGGCTATCAAGCTATGTTAAATATTGGGTTGCGAGGAGGAGATGCGGTTCCATTTTTTAGCATTATATCTTGTTCCATAGCTAAGAAAAATATCTAGGAGTGGTATTTTGAGATCATAATAGAAGAGAAGAAGGATTCTATGGTAGTCTTTCATTCCGCAATGTCAAAAAAGTAACTCCATAGTGAGTGCCCATTCCCTTGTATATGCATTTTGATAATTGAAGAAAACAGAGCAGAGCATAGACCTCAACTTCTAGTTGGGTTTCCTAGGATAAGTATTATGTTCATTTCTATGGATGGTATTTATTTTGTGCCTATTGTTTCATTTTCGTATTTAAATTATATATTAAATTCAAACTATAAGCCATATATAACAATCTGGAATATAAGGAATAATTATTTTTTGTAGTCTAATATTTTAGAATATTATAAGTTATCGCGTGACTAACTATTCTAGTGGAATATCCACAATAGGTTATAAATCATATTTGTATTAGAGTAGCTTTCATTGGATTATTAGTGAGAAGTTGCAATATCAAAGAATTGGCTTAAGGAGAAAAATTCATAGAACCCTAGCCATGGTAGATGAGTCTCTTCACAACAACTCTCGAGATCGAGTAAAAGATAGATTTGTGAGGTTGGAAGCTAAAATAGTTGACATTTGTCACAATATTACCCTCCTCATGGAAAATTTAGCAAGAAATATTAGAATGTTTTGGGAGGTTGCAGATTCTAATGCAAATATCAGATCAAAGAGGAATTTTAGAGAAGATGAAGACCTAGAAAAGGAGCCAAGGAAAAAGACCAACAAAGAGTAGCCAAGTTCCAATGTCATTACCAATACACAATACTTATTTAAAATGGAAGAGAAATTAGATATCAAACCATACCAAGGTAAGATATATGTGTAAAGTCGAATCATTGGTTTTAATAGCTAGAGGTATATTTCAATGTCCAACATACAAGGAAGAGAAAAATATCTCATTTGCTAGACTAGAATTAGAGGGCCATGCATTAAGTGGAAAACTCACATGGAGAAACTTAAGTTGGAGAGTGATATGCTAATAACTAAGTGAGAGGATTTTCAAAACGCTCATTAAGTATCAGTTCTACCCTATTGGGTATGTGGATAAAGCAATAGTTAAGCACCAGTTCTCACATTACCAAACTTGTAGAATCCTTTCAAAGTTGAGACAAATGTAAGTGGGTGTGCTATGGGAGTAGTCTTGATGTGAGGAGGACATGTGATCATTCAAAAGAATTCACGGGGGAATCTTAAAATACCCTACCTATGATAAGGAATGGAATAAATTAAGAAGTGGAAGCAATATCTAATGAGAACAAAGACCATCATTTGCATAGATCACCAACCATTACTATATTTGCAATCCGAGAGTAAAACTTCAAAAAATATATAATACAAGTCAATATGTGTAGTATGATTGACTTGTAGAAAATATAAGTGTGCAATATGCTAGAGATACCACATAAAATAACACAATAAGATGATAACAATGGAAATATTTTATTAAGATATGTGGTAATATTGTTCAATTGCCTCTTCGAGGGGGCAACTTTTAGTAGAGCAAAGCTCAATTACACAACACAAGATAAGGCTTCCCTTACTATCTTTGACAATATATAATTTCCCGAGACCCAAAACCCTAACTAATCATGTTCCCTTGCATAATGCAGGTTAACCACTTTATTTATTAGCTATGGTTGGTTATAACTAATTGTGGTCCCTTTTCTATAATTCGGGTCAACCACTTACAATGCTTATGGAATTTATTTATTAAACTAACTAATAATGAATCTTACGAGGCCTCCTAGGATTATTACATTAATTAAGGGGTTAAGGTTGGACCCTAACATGCCCTCCCACTTCAAAAGAAGCCTTGTCCTCAAGGTTGGAGCTACAAAAGTTTTTGGAGAATAGTTGTTGGTTCCCATGTCACATCTTCTGGTAAGGTGCCTTTCCACTAGAGAAGGACTTCCTTGATAGTGCGGCCACGAATATGTCATTCCCGTGAATCCAGGACATGTTCTATTTAGATCCAAATAGAACCTTCCTCATCCAATCCAAGTAGTATGGTATGTACCTTTCAATTGTGCCCTGCGAATTTCTTGCGGCAAGGGATATGGAAAACTGAGTGATTTTTGAAGTGATGGCAAGGTCAGTTTGTAGATGATAGAGGCAATATGCTGAATCACCTGATAAGGTCCATACAATTTTTGAGCTAATTTTTGGAAGCCATTTTCTTTGAGATATGTATGCTTATGAGGCTGGAGTCAAAGAAACACTTAGTCACCCACATAAAAAGACATTTCTGAGCAATGTTGGTCAACCTGTTGCTTCATTTGGTTTTTCACTTGATGGATATCATCCTTCTCAAGAGTGAGAGTAGATGCTCGTTATAAAGCAATGTATCAACCGCCTTCACTTTGGAAGATCCTTGAAGATAAGAAGTTGGCGAAGGTGTGAGTTGGTCATACACCCCCTCATACAATGTCACATTGGTTGCTTCATGATAATTAGTATTATACCACAATTGTGCTAAAGGTAACCACTACATCCATTGATGTTGTTTGTCAAAAGAAAAGCATTGTAGGTAGGTCTCCAAGCATTTTTTAATTGCTTCAGTTTGGCCATCCATTTGGGGGTGATATGTTGTACTCATTTTGAATTTCATGCCATGTAGCTTGAACAAATCCTCCCAAAATTAGTTAGTGAAGGTGGGATCACGATCAGATACAATAGAAGTAGGCATGCCATGCAATTTTAAAATTTGATCCATGAAGACTTGAGCTACCAAATTTGGAGTGAACGGGTGCATTAAGGCACAAAATGAGCACATTTGGAGAGTCAATCCACTACCACCATGATGATTGAATCGTTTCCTAATTTAGGGATCCCTGTAATGAAATCCATGTAGACATCCATCCATATAGAAGTAGGTAGTAGTAAGGGTTGTAATGTTTTGTTGATGGTGCTTGATACCACCAACATACAAGGGATTTCCTTGATGTGAGGTCCCAATTATACCTCACATCATTTGGTGTAGGAGTCCCATCCAACTATATGGTCTGACCACCATTTGAAAAGTTTTTATAGGAATGCCTTGGTTACAACACATACAAAAGTGATCACCAACACCTCTTTGGGGTAGTAAGTACGTAAGCTTTGTGTGACACTAGATGTAGAATGCATAGGAAACTTCCACAGTTGGTAAATGGAAATGAGCCTCCATTTTGGGGAAGTAATATTACTATCCTAAGGGATACCTGCAAGCAGAAGTGAAAGAGTTGTTGATTAACCTACAAATTAGTTCAAAAGATAAACAATAATCATAAAAACATAAAAACACTCATTTAACAATATGCATATCTAAGCAAAAAAATAGTTCATTAATCTTAGTATGTATTACACCAACATATACTACAAACATGTCAAGAATAGTCTTACTATATTTATGATATATGCATGAAGAGGTGCTCACTAGAAAATATTTTGATCATTAATGAAAGGTTCCAAGTACACTATTACATAAGTGAAACACTAGATCTAGTAGTGGAACATGAATCCGCAACTTGCTTCTCCAAAGAATGATTTACCTCCTACGTAATACAAGAGAAGAAAAGGAAAAACTCTAAGAATCCAAGCCCTTTACTTGAGTTATGAGGAGCTATTTATATCAAATGACAATGACTTTTGAGTTTCCTCATAAATATTCAACTTTTATGACTTATGGCCTTCCATACAACCTTTCACATTCTATTCATGACGTTTTACATTCCACACATGTCTCTTGGACTTCATTACATTAAAATTATCATGAAAGACAAAATACATACAAAACGATGGCTATATGAGACACAACTTCTAATAAGAAAAAAATGCTATCAAATAGATTAGTCATTTTCTTCTTCATGGAGCTAATTAGTAATGTATGTATGCCATGCTTTGAGTTCTGTAGGAATGACTTGACCCGTACTGGAAAATCTGTTGCAAACGACATCTTTACCTTCAATGCTTCTGCCAATATGGACTTGGAGCTAGATTGTACACTATTCCACAACCATAACAATTTCATGTGAGCTTTGTCTGGTGCAATGGCATACTACTAAATAATGTCTTTAGTGATCTCCAAGCCTTCTTGTTCTGATGTTTTTTTGATTTGATCAATGTACTACTTCACCTCTTGTAGGATGATATCTCTTCCTCTTGTCTCTCCAAGTGATCCTACTGAAGGCATCTTGTGTTTTTGTGCTAGGGCCTCCAAACCATTATGTAGTCGACTATAAGAAGCTATAGTCTTAGTTGACTGTTCTCCGAGACGAATGTAATTTTGACTACAAAGTCTCAATTGTATTCTATCTACTTCAACAACGATCCTATCCTTTCTAACCAACTGATACGGAACATATGGATATTTGGCAACCCATTCCTGGATTAGATCAACAACTCTGTTTGGCACCTTTAGGAGTTTTAGGACTTCTTGCACTTTATTTTGTATACCAATTAGGGGTGGAACTACTCCATGCAAAAGTATCATTTCATCATACAACTGTGCCATGGTATCATTTATTAGCCCCAATTCCTCCTGTATGGTTGACTGCCATTCCAATGTGTTGAAGCTTTGGGAAGATAGTAGATGGTTTTCAACAATGAGGTGTTTTGCTTGTTACTTTACTATAACCAACTCTTTCCTCAATCGTGCATTCCCATTCAAAAAATACTTTGAGTTATCCTATGCTGCTGTAGAAAAATAAACATTAGCTGCCATGATTGCCTGAGGATTCGTCATATTATTTGCAATTATCACCTTTTCTATGGATACAAAGGCTATATTTTGAGGATCATTTGGGAAGAATATTCACTTTTGTTGCACGACCCCTTTCTTTAGATGATTAAATGTAACATTACGTACATCCATGACTCTGTCTTCTAGTGGAGGTGTGATTCCCATCTCATCAAATGGGAGATGGTCACCTGTAAGAGGAGGTTATGCAAAAGAACCTGGTTCATCATCTATGGGTTGGATGACATCATCTTCCTCCAATTCTTTTTCTATTTCCCAATTCATATGTTCTTCTTCCAACTTCTGTGTTGCTTCATCCTCCTATGTCCGCCTTTTCTGTTCTTCTTTCACTCTCCTTCTTTCTTCTTCTTCTTCCTGTTTCTTTCTGAGCAATTCATCTTACTTCCTCTTCTCCTCTTCATCTTGTTGCATATTTACTTCCAATTATCTATTCTCCTGTTCAACTTCAATAGTTACCTTATTCAATGGGTCAAATTTCCATTTTCTACTATTTTTTAGCTACTGGATCATGCATGATCCTTTTCTTGGAAGCTGCGGTACTTTCTTGAGTTGTTTCTACTTGTGGTGCTTCATGTGTCAGTTCATGTTGAGCTGGTGGAACTTGAGGGGAACCAATTTAAATTCACGGGTGTATCTTTCTTAGTGCATTGTACTAGTTCTTCACCTTTTCATCCTCTGTAGTGGTCATTTATGTACACCCCCAAGTGAAGCCAATCCTGCCACAATGTTGTTTGCACACTTTTCTGGGGTCATACCCATGAAAGTCCTTAACTGCAAAGTGAAAGTGGTCTAGCTATTGTATTTCAAATTATTTTTATTCGAGGCTCTTCAACTTATACATTCCAATCCTCAAAAGGAAAGTAGTCCAAGGGGCCTTCTTCCTTCCATGAATAACTCTTGACGACCCTTTATTTAACTAATAAGAAACTTCTTGTAGGACCACCTTGTTAGTCATATAACATGGCATAAGATAAGGTGAAATTTGGCATATGAAGCATCTGATATATGTACTTTCTAGTGCAACAAACCAATCTACAATATCATGCGATGCCTCTTTCACCTGGTTGGTCATGCAAGGAGGGTCGATCTCATAAATCATATGAAATATGACTGGAATTAAATGTTCTACCAATATGTCACATGCCCTTCTGAAACTCAACGCTGATAACAAACTGCAACGGAAGTAGGTTAGAAACTTGTCTTGCATGGTCCAGTTCGAATACATCCCTGGAAATGCATGTCGAGCACAAATTCCATTTAAGAGATATGCTGACATATAGAAATCTGGTTCTTGGTTTTCCCTTAGAGTTGATTTGGCCTACCCAACATGTTGTTGCAACTCAAAAGAAAGTATATCTACCCAATTAAATATTTTACCACGAGAAACAACCAAGTTGAGCATGGAAATCCAATTATCTTTATATACGTCTGCATTCTTTCACCCACATAGCCTACAACACATAGAAATGAGATATTGGTACACCTCTCTCAAAATCCTAGTTAGGTAAACTAAACACGGGCAGGCTCTTGACACCTCTCTCTAGGATAAGAGGGTGCAAGGGCACACATTTAAGGGATAGAGGGGACAGTATTCAAGCCTTCCCAGTGCACTCATGTGATCAAGAGGAACAAGGAGGTTGCAGGGTGCACAATCAAAGCACGTAGGAGAAAACATTCATTAGTTTAGGGTGCACTCATGCACTCAACAAGGATTCATTTCTTCGAGTCGAAGGAGTGCGATCAAGAGAAAAAAATTATTTTTTGTGTGTAGTTTTCTAAGACAGACAGGTCTTCACTTTCAGAAGTGTGCTCTGGTTTGAAATGGCTCAAGAACAAGCTTGAAAACAAGATGAAATGACTGGAATTCTGAGAGGAAGGATATACAAGTTCTTATAGTTTTTTCCATAACCATGGGCAGATGTGAAGAGTTACAAAATATGAAGAGTCACAACATGTAATAGCAACTTGATACTTGTACTATAAAGAATGAACTAAAATTGCAGCAAAGAAATTGAAAATAAGTGAAACACTGACAAAGAAAGCAAGATCGATAGTAAAAACATTAAAGGAAAGCAATAGAATCGGCATGAAAAACTCACTTGGAAAGAGGATGGATGAAGATCTCCTTGATTCAAAGAAGTGCACTCAACCCATATGAGAATGATTATGTGAAAGAATGATTAATTGGGTTGATTATAAAGAGATTACATGCAAATCCATTCCATGCATGCTTGCCACTTGTTGACGGAAGAATGAGTTAATTAAGTGAAGTGAATTGGGCTCCTATTTTCTAGGAGTGCACCCACATGCAACAAAAAGCACATGCATGAAGTTGAAGGCAGTGTAGTTCTTCGTGTCAAAGGGGTGCAATCAACTAGAGGGCACACTCTTTGAGCTTGATGGAGTGTGCCCTACTAGGTCACAGTTGCTCATCCCAAAAGAGTGTGCTCAATAACGGCACAATACTTCATCATCTTCGAGTGCGCTTTTGCCCAAGGAGGGCGTAGTTCTCATCAACAGTGCCTCTTTCAACTGTAGTTGTGAAAAAGATGTTCTTTTCCCACTTTTGTGTGTGTGTGTGTTGCATGGCGAACAAAGCTAATTAATAAGTAAAGAAAATGTATGCCTTCCTTAATCATTGGATAAGATAACACAAACACTTTTAACGATAAGGTGACAACACTTAGAAAACATTGACTTAGGGGGAAACAATGCTAGGAGAAAAAAAAACTAGATAGTCAATCAAACAACATGATGACACTGGGTAGCTTGGAAAGAAAGTTCAGGCAAGCTCCAAAAGTGATTCAAGAAAAAAAATTGGAGGGTCATTATCACAGCAACAATAGGGTTCCTAGTGTCTTCATTGTTTCCCCTTTGTTGCACTGGCAGATGTCACATTTAGCTACAAATGTAAGAATGTCTTGTTTCATCCCTTCCCAAAAGGAGTGGCATGCTTGACCATAAGTCTTTTGAAATCCTGAATGTCCTACACTGGTGAGGAGTATAGCTTTACTAGGATGCACAGTTTTAGAGTGGAGTGAGGGAAGAGAACCACAAGATCCTTATATCAAAGAATATCTTCCTATTAAGTGTAACTTGCTAGGGGGTTAGAATCCACTTGTAACCTTTGGATTATCTCGAAAAGAAATGGATGGGAAAACCATTCTTTGCGTGCATCCTCAATCCAACATGGTATGGGAAGCAATAAGGATAAGAGGGCATCATCCTCCTTAAATTTTCATGACAAGGCATCAACTACAACATTGTCTCGACCCTTCTTATAGACAATCTCATAGTCATAGTGATCAGGTGCTCAAGTTTATGCTCAAAAATAAAAGTGTCCGAATTTTGTTAAACATGGCTTCAGATCGAAGAGCTCGTCATTCTGAATTAAACGGTGTGAACGACACTCAAATTCGAGCTCATATGCAGAAGTTAAAGCAAGTCAAAATTCAGGTTTGACTTGGATACGTGGCAGGATTAGATGACATGGAAAATGTCCCAGTGAATGGGGAAGTGCCAAGTGGCAGGTTGCCACTGGGTCTCGCATATCGCATATCGGGGAAAAACAGAGGACGCAGGTTAAGAATCGGCCCCCAGTCGGTCGGGTTATGATATGCAATAATCGCAATCACATATCGCACCAAAACCCTACTCATATTTTTGTTACAACCAATAAAGTTCTGATTGCGATAGACTACCTATACGCGATACTTTTATGTGTTGCAGTTTAATGTCCCAGTGGGTCCGCCATATCGCTGATTATGTTCCCATGTCGATTGGCGATTTCAATGAGCGATAAGACCCCAGACAAAATATTTTATATGTTGCAGTTTAATGTCTCAGTGGGTCCATGATATCACTATCGCAACATTCCGCTTTGTTTACAAGACCATCACCGGGATTTTACGTCGATTGCAAAGTGCGATAGTCCCCGAATGCAATGCCATTGTAGGTTGCGATTTGATATCCCATCGGGTCTGCAATATCGCAATCAAAAATCACCCATTTTCTATTCATAGACCATAAGAGCCGCAACACTTGCTGATTGTGATACGACCGATAGGTTATGGCCCGCAGCGCGACCAAATTCTCTCTCAGTTAGTGGATTTTGGAGCGAATTTGTGGGATTATGTCGGTTTTGGAGCAATTTGTGGAACAAATGGTGGGAGAACTAGGAGAAGTCACAACTTCTTTAGTTCTTATCGAAATGGGATGTGAAAAGAGGCTAGATAGCCATTTTTGAGTATTCTGAACTCATTGAGACAGGTTTTAGAGTCATTTGAGCATTGTAAACACACTTCTGTTGTAATTTGAGAATAATAGAGAGGCCCAAGCATTGGAAGTGGACCAAGGAGAAGTAGCCCAAGAGGGGTGAACTCCTCATCAAATCTCTATGTTGTGTGTTGCATTTTGATGTTCTTCGCTGATATTTTGTTGTTGTTCAATATATGTTTTATGTTAAATTGTTTTTAACATTTACGTAAGGAACTCTCATGGGAATCAATTAATTAAGAAAAAAAATATTGAATCCTTAAGCACTTGATAAGAAAATGATAAGCATCATGGGTTTTATTCTGAATGGGGAATTAGCACAACATTACTAATCTGCCCCATTTTAGAGCAAGTTGGTATCAGAGCACTGGTTTTTGCTTACTAGATTTTCTTTGTGAAAGAAGGATTTAATTGTTTGCAAGTTTATGTCATGCTTACAAGGTTAAAACTCAAAAGAAGAGAAGGGAAGCTGGTTGAAAGCCCTATAGTTTGCTCAAGGGGAAGAAGAGCAAGGTTTCCAAATTCTTCTACACCAGTACATCCTCAAGTTGAAGAAGTTGCAGTTAAGTTTTCAGAGACCATGTCTCATGAAGGAGAACCTACAAACATGATAGAGGATGAGAAGACCTTCAAAAAGGCTTTCTTTGATATGACAGAGATGGTGAAGGTCCTATATGAAGATAGGAATAAAAGATTACAATGAGAAAGTTTCAAACCTCCCAAAGGAGAAGGCTCTGAAGGAGGAGGTAATGGAAAAGGAGGCAATGGGAATGGAGACAAACCTCCACCCTCTCCACCATCTTCTTCATATTCTACTTCACAAGCATCTTCACCCTCTTCCACTACGACAACCCATACTCATACTCATCATCATTCTGCAAAAGGAACAGGTAAATGACCTTTTCTAAATCTTGATGTTAAATTTGAGTTGCCTATGTACAATGGTGAAGTGAATGCAGAGAAGCTAGATAACTAGATTCGTCAGTTAGAGGTGTATTGTAGAATTTAGAACCTTCGAGAGGACGATATGAAAATTTAGTTGGCTTCATTGAGAGCAGAGGGTGCAACACTCATTTGGTGGGAACAAGGACTCAAGACGAGATCAAAAAACATGGCAAGATCTCTATTACTTGGTTTGATTTCATTTACACTATAAAAATACAATTCTACCCTTTAGCCCATATGCAAAAAGCTATAATGAATTGGAAAAATTTCAGACAATTAAAAGATCAAAATTGCAAGAGTATACTCAAGAGTTTAGGAGAAGAGCTCTTATGCTAGAAGTAGACTTGTAGTCACAAGATACCTTTTTGAAATATATAGGAGGTTTGCATAACTATCTTCAATATACAATTCTTATGTTTAATCCCATGAATCTTTATGAGGTCTATGTTCGAGCTACACACCTCGAAGCAAGAGGAAAAAATGTAAAAGAAGAAGGTAAGAAGAATCCATTCCAGAGTGGTGAAAAAGGGAAGAAATTAAAAGGAAAGTAGAAGAAAAATTATTCTGTTAAGAAAGAATGGGAGAAACCCATGTGCAAGAATTGTTCCAAAGAGGGCCATGATGAAGCGCATTGTTGGAAGCTTCATCCAGAATTACGACTGAAGAAATATAACAATAAAGGAAAATAGAAGACAAATGTTGTTGTACAACAAGACTTGGGTTTCAACTTAAGTGATGAAGCAAAGATTGCATCAACAATCACTAAAGGAAAAGCCGTGGCAAAAGAAACCAAAGAGGAAGTTGTGGAAAGCACCAACGTAACAAATAACTCCAATAATGCTTCAAATGAGGAAAATAGAATTGAGCTGTTCCATATCATAGTTATTTCCAAACACACCAAGATTGATACGTTGTTTGATAGTGGATCTTAGGAAAATTTAATCTTTACAGACTTGGTCAAGAAGTCGAATATGGAAACAGTGTTTCATCAAAAACCGTATCCGTTGGGTTGGGTAACCCAGGATGCAAATCTTTAGGTCACAAGGAAATGCGTTATTAGGTTTGCAATTACTTCCAATTTTGTTGATGAAGTCTAATTAGATGTAGTGCTGCTATATATTTCTAGAATTGTGTTGGGAAGCCTGTATTTATATGATAGGAAAGCCGTTTTCCATATATTTGAGAGAAAATATCATTTGTTCAAAGATGGAGTGGAGTATATTGTGAGAGCCCATTGTAGAAAGCTTAATCTGTCTTTCGCAAGCGCAGGGAAAATGAAGCGACTAGTCAATTATAGCAAGAATCTCGTGCTCCTTATGATCAAGTAGAATAATGACATGGAGCATGAATCGTTTTCAGGCTATGACGTGAAGCTGAAAGATGAATTGGTTGAAGTGTCAATCAATATGGAGACATGTTTCAAGAACTAAACGGATTGCCACCAAAAAGAGTAATTCAACACGAAATTTAGCTACAACAAGACTATCCACTCCCAAATATCGGTATGTATCGAATGTCAATTATGGAAAGTTTAGAAATTAAGAAACAAGTCCAGGAATTGTTAGGTGTAATTTGTCCCTCTACTTCGCCATGTGGTTCACCAATTGTTTTGGTACCCAAGAAAGATGGAACTTGGTGCATGTGTGTAGATTATCGAGCTTTGAATAAAATTATCATAAAGAATCAATACCCACTACTCTGAATAGATGATTTGCTAGATTAGTTGAAGAATGAAAAATATTTCACTAAATTAGACTTGAGAAGTGGATATCATCAAGTTAGAATAACTGAGGAGGATATTTGGAACACTGCTTTTAAAACCAAACAAGGATTGTTTGAGTGGCTGGTTATGCCTTCCAGTCTTTGCAACACTCCAACTAAATTCATGAGAGTTATGAATGATGTTTTAATATCCTTTCTTGATGAGTTTGTAATTGTCTATTTAGATGATATTTTGATATTCAACAAATCATGAGAATAAGATGTCAATCATGTGAGGAAAGTGTTGGATGTCTTGAAAAGAGAAAAATTATTTCTAAAAATGTCTGAATGTGTATTCAGGAAAACTTCCTTAGTGTATTTGGGCCACACAGTTGGAGGAGGTGAGTTGAAGATTGACCCCTTTAAAGTTTCGGTCATTGTGAATTGGCCAATACCCAAATCAGTCACAAAAGTAAGGAGTTTTCTAGGAGCAACGCAGTATTGGAGGAAGTTAATTGCCAATTTCTCTTCCATAGCAACTCCACTACATGCTTTAACCAGCATGAAGGTTGTCTTCCAGTGGGGAGGCAAACAAAAAAAATCATTTGATACTTTAAAACATAATATCAGTTCAGCCCTAGTTTTAGCAGTGTTGGATTGAAACAACCCTTTGAAATACACACAGATGCAAGTGACTATGCCATGGGTGCAGTTCTTTTACAACATGGTAAGACCATTTCATTTCATTCTAAAATTTTTAATGGTGCTATTATTAATTATCCTATGTATGATAAAGAGCTTTATGCATTGGTGCAAAGTGTGAAGAAATGGAAGCATTACTTGATCGAAAAAGAAACCATTATTCACACTGATCATCAACCTTTGCAATATCTGCAATCTCAAACAAAATTGCAACAATCAAGGCACTGTTGTTGGATAGTATTCTTACAACAATTCCGCTTGATAATAAGGTACAAGAAAGGTATTTATAATAAAGTTGCTGATATGCTTTCTAGACCGATTGTTAATGCAACCATTTTACTCAAGAATCATTCTGCACATGATGCTGACTTTCAAGAGGCATATTTAAACTTGAGTCAAGGCCACCAAGTTGAGGAATTAGAATACCATGTTCATGATAATCTGTTGTATCATTTGGGAAAACTTTGTGTTCCATAGGGAGAGAGAGTAAATGTCACAAGGGGAGCACACACTTCTCTTATTGCTGAACATTTCGGTGTCAGTGAAACAATGGAAAATATTTAGAGGTATTTTTACTGGTCTCATATGCTTGAAAGTGTGTCACATTTTGTCAGAGGTTGTTCATTGTGTGCAGTCAGTAAACCTAGTAATAGGAAGCTAGGATTGTACACACCACTTCTAGTACCTTCACGTCCATGGGAGAGTGTTTCTATGGATTTTGTAGGAGGTCTTCCTTTATCAAGGAAAGGTCATGATTATTTGTATGTAGTTGTGGAAAGGTTCAGCAAGATGTACATATTAATGCCTTGTAAAAAGAAAATTATGGCTGAACAAACAACTCAACTTTTTTTTCAAGATGTATGGGTTCATTTTGGATTAACTACTTCTATTGTAAGTGATCGTGATTCCCGATTTGTCAGGAATTTTTGGTTAAGTTTATGGTACTTTATGGACACCAAGTTGAAGAAAAGTACAACCTTCCATCCATAAATAGATGGTCAAATTGAAATGGTTAATAGGAAAGTTATTCATTTTCTAAGAAGATATTGCAGCAAACATCCTAAGTTGTGGGATGGACAACTGCATTATATTCAAGATGCTTACAATCGAGGAAAACGCTCTTTTACTCTAACTTCGTCTTTTGAGGCATGTCTTGGTAATTTGCCTAAATCGCCTTTGGATTTCATCTTTGAGAATGTTGTAGCTGTAGATGGACATAGAGACATAGACAGAACAAAGAAATTCGTTGAGAAGTGGGATGGACAACTGCATTATATTCAAGATGCTTACAATCGAGGAAAACACTCTTTTACTCTAACTTCGTCTTTTGAGGCATGTCTTGGTAATTTGCCTAAATCGCCTTTGGATTTCATCTTTGAAAATGTTGTAGCTGTAGATGGACATAGAGACATAGACAGAACAAAGAAATTCGTTGAGAAAATTCAGTTGATTCACCAAATAGTTCAAGAACAAGTAGAAAAGAGTCAAGGAAAGTATAAGACAAGGCCTGATAAGTATCGTGTGGATCATCAGTTTCAAGTAGGTGATGAATTTTGGCTATAAATTAACAAGGAAAGGCTTCAAGGTGAAGGTAAAAAACTGAAACCAATTCGTTATGGTCCATTTAAAATTCATGAAAGATTGTTAATAATGCTTTCAAGCTAGATTTGCCTTCATATATGCAAATTTATTTCGTTGTTAAGTTGAAAATTTGAGATTGTACGAGCCTCCTTTGATTGAAGATCAAGGAGAAAGTGTACAAATACCATAAATTGAAGATTTTTCTCCAGAATTTCTTGATGAGCTTCAGCAAGACACCATACTTGACAGAAGAATTAGGTCATCAAAGAGGGGAAATTTTGATTATCTTCGAGTGGGTCTCAAAGGTACAAAACCATCAAAGACAAAATGGATTGAAGAGGGGAAGGTGAGGGAACAATACCCTCATCTATTCAATAACTGAATATAATCTTTTGGGGTCCAAAAGGCTTCCATTCGGGAGGAATGATCAGGTGCTCAAGTTTATGCTCAAAAATCAAAGGGTTAGAATTTTGTTAAACTCGGCTTCATATCGAAGAGCTCATCATTATGAATTCAACGGTGTGAACGACACTCAATCCAAGCTCATATATAGAAGTTAGAGTAGGTCAAAGTTCAAGTTTGACTTGGACACATGGTAGGACTGGATGACATTGAAAAGGTCCCAGCGAATGAGGAAGCACCAAGTGGAAAGTTGCCACAGGGTCCTGCATATTGTATATCGGTGAAAAACATAGGACGTAGGTTAAGAATTGGCCCCCAGCAGGTTGGGTTGCGATTTGTGATAATCGCAATCACATATCATACCAAAACCTCGTTGATAATTTTGTTATTGTTGAGATTTTCTGTTTGAATAAGATAGGCAAAATCTCAGTAGATGACAACAATAGGAATCAGTTCCTAGATTAGCTCCAGTTTGTTGGGAGGGAGTTAATGCATCCTAAATTTGAGTTGAGAGGATTTATGAGGCAGTTAGATTCTCTTTGCTATACAACAGGCAACCATTCAAATTGTTTGCTATGAGGGTGAGAGTTTGTGAGGATTTAATTATGTAATCTCCTGTTTGACTAATAAATTGCCGATGCCTATGTTTGGTGGACGTAGCCCAGATTGGTTGGGTGAACCATGTTAAATTCTTGTGTCTTATGTGCTTGAATTATTTGCTGAGTAATTTGTCTAATCTGCTGTGCATCTGATCTCCAACAAGTGGTATCAGAGCAATTGAAGGTGGAGCGTGTGCTCAAGGTGGAGCGCTGGCTGTGTGGAACACCTATCCGCCTGTGTTGTTTGAGCTGGTGCTGTATTGAAAAGCCTGAAGCCTAGAGCGCATGATTGCTGGTTCGAAATGGCTGTGCGTTGAATATGGAGTGAACCTGTGTGTAAAGTTGGCTGTGGGAACCTGCGTGTAAAGTCTACGTATTACTGTGTGGAGGAATCTTGTGCGTATTACCTGCGTGAAGGAGTCTTTTGCTGGTGCGTTGCATGGAGTATTGCGTTGGTGCGCAGAATTGTTGGTGCTGGCGTATGACGTGGTGGAGTGTGTGTATTGCTGCGTGAAGGAGTTTTTTGCTGGTGCGTTTACATGCGTGGAGGTAAAACACTTGTTTTTTGTTTTGCTGTGCGTTTGATTGAAGGTTAAAGACATTGCTGCATGCCAACACGTATGTCAATTGATTCTCGCTCTTCTGGTTGGGAGGCCTTTTGTTATAAAGATATGCACAACGATAATATTCAGAGCCATTTATCTCAGTGTGTTACAGTAAGAAAGCATTTCCTTCGCATTCTGTAGGAAACTGAATTCCTATTCAAGTTTTTGTTTACATTCCGGCTTGCAAGGCCCATCAAGATGTGCCCTGTGTTTTTTGTTTGAATTCACCATGTGTGGTGTGAATTCCGCTTTTGTGTTTAGTTCATTGACACGCAAAAGGCCCAGAGGTTGTTAACAATAATCGTGCAGCCTACAGGTACTAGTATTGCAGCGTACAGAATCTATGTGATCTGTTTTGGAAATCAAATTAGTTGGCATAGTTGAGCCATTCCCATGAGAAAGGGGAGGTGCTTTTACAATTAACATAAACACAAATTAAGGACGTAATTAAACACATTAATTTGTGCTTGTGTTAGTTACATGCCCATAAACATAGGATTACCTTGTCTTTACAAATTGCAGAATTTGGCACTGAGTTTTATGTATTGTAATTCAAATTTTTTTTTTTTTTTTTTAAAGCAAAGGCTATAAGGCATAGGCAATTTTGTTTTTTTTTAAATTGCTAGTATGTAAAAGGTGGTTTTGGAGATTATTGCGGTTTTTTGGTTGATATAAGATGGCAAAAACTCAGAGTGCCCGGTTTGAAATTGAGAAGTTTAATGATAAAAATAATTTTGAGATCTGGAAGGTGAAAATGCATGACTTGCTTATCCAACAAGGCGTGGTAAAGGCATTGATGGGTAAATCCAAACAACCTTACAACATCACAGACGATGAATGGGACGAGATGGATGAAAGAGCAGTAAGTGCTATTCGATTATGCCTGGCGGACGATGTCCTGTTTAATATTGTGTCGGAGGTAACAGCTGCTGGTTTGTGGACGAAACTGGAGAAACTGTACAAGACCAAATCCTTAACCAATAGGATTCTCCTGAAGCGAAAGTTGTACAGTTTGTGAATGAAGGAAGGTACATCGATTGCTGATTATTTAAATGCTTTTAATACTCTTCTTGTGCAATTACAAAGTATAGAAGTAAAAATTCCATATGAGGATAAAGCTATTACTTTATTGTGCTCGTTGCCCGAGTCATGGGATCATTTTGTTACTTCTATAAGTCTTAGTTCATTAGAAACTATTGAGTTTGATGATGTAGTTGCATCCTTATTATCGGAAGAAACAAGGAGGAAGTCGCATTCCGAAACCTCTACATCAAAAGCTATGATGGTTAGAGGTCATTCAAAAGAAAGATGCCCCAGGAAGCCGAGCGACTCACGTTCAAAGTCGAAAGGGAAGAAGAGTAAGCTAAAGTGCTGGTTTTGTGGCAAATCAGGGCATTTAAAGAAGGATTGCTGGAAGCGACAACAACAAAATTCAAAAGCAGATTCTTCGATAGAGAAGAAGGAGGCAAATATGACAGATACAGGTTCGGCATCTGGTTCAGGTGTGAGTGATGGAGTATTATCAGTTAATGTGTCAAATCATGGTCAACATTGGTTGTTAGATTCCGGTGCATCAAACTAGATGTGTATCCATAAAGAATGGTTTAAGGAATATAAATCAATTAATGATGGAGTTGTGTACATGGGTAATGATGTAACATGTAATATTGTTGGGATTGGGAGCATACAACTACAAATGTTTGATCGGACAACTAGAATATTAACTGATGTGAGGCATGTACCAGATTTAAGGAAAAATTTGATTTCATTAGGAGAACTTGATTCAAATGGGTATAAAACTGTAATTCAAGGTGGAGTAATGAAAATTTACAGAGGCATTTTACTAGTTATGAAAGCTAAGAAAGTAGGAAATCTATTTCAGTTAGAAGGAGGTACAGGGTCAGCTTTTGTGTCTACTGTGTCTGCACATGACAGTAACTCCATCACTTATGGCATCAAAGATTGGGGCATATGAGTGAGAGAGGGTTGAAAATTTTGGCTGATCGCAAGTTACTTCCAACTCTGAAGTCTAGAAAATTAGATTTATGTAAGCATTGTCTGTTTGGAAAACAAAGTAAACAAAAGTTTAAAACAGGCAAACATACTAGTAAAGGCATACTTGATTATATCCATTCAGATGTTTGGGGACCAGCCCCTACAACCTCATATGGTGTTTCGTCTTATTTTGTATCATTCATTGATGACTTTTCTAGGAAGGTTTGGGTCTACATGTTGAAAAGAAAGTCTGATGTTTTTTCAGTTTTCAAGCAGTTTAGAGCATTGGTAGAAAATAGCACTGGTAGAACAATAAAATGTTTACGAACTGACAATGGTGGTGAGTTTACTTCCAAGGAGTTCGACAACTATTGCAAGGATGCAGGGATCGAGAGGCATAAGACCACGGTTTATACTCCTCAGCAAAATGGAGTTGCTGAACGCATGAACAGGACTCTTCTAGAGAGAGAAAGGAGTATGTTGAGTAACGTCAGGTTGCAAAAGGAGTTGTGGACGGAAGCAGTGGCAAAAACTTGTTATATGATAAACCGATCTCCATCGACGACGATAGACTGCAAGATTCCGCAAGAGGTATGGAAAGGACACCCTTGTGACTATTCTAAACTCAGAGTGTTTGGTTGCGATGCATATGCTCTAGTGCCTAAACATCAGCGAAGTAAGTTAGATCCAAAGTATAAAAGGTATATCTTTGTTGGGTATGGTGTTGGAACAAAGGGATATAGATTGTGGGATCC
>APFE031751084.1:81150-104732 GCA_000404065.3 Pinus taeda
TGTTTAATGTATGCGATGGTTTGTACTCGACCAGATATTTCACATGCAGTTGGGGTTGTCAGCAAGTACATGGAAAATCCGGGTAAAGAACACTGGTCAGCAGTGAAATGGGTGCTTCGGTATTTTAGAGGCACAAGTAGTTATTGTATTTCTTACAATAAGAGTAGTGAATTTGTTTGCGGATATGTTGATTCCGATTTTGCAGGTGATTTGGATAAGAGAAGTTCAACTTCAGGGTACGTCTTTACTCTTGCAGGTGGAGCTATCAGCTGGATGTCAAAGCTACAGAACATTGTTGCTTTGTCCACTACTGAAGCAGAATACATCGCTGCTTCTCATGCTTGCAAAGAAGCGATTTGGTTGAAAGGTTTGTTTGGTGAATTTGGTAGGTTGCAAGACAACATCAAGTTATTTTGTGACAACCAAAGTGCAATACATTTGGCTAAGAATCTAGCCTATCATAGTAAATCAAAGCATATATCGATCAAGTACCATTTTGTAAGACAGGTGATCACTGAAAGGGGAGTCTCTCTTGAAAAGGTGCATACAAAGGAGAATTGTGCAGACATGTTCACGAAACCAGTTTTGTTAGAGAAGCTACACTGGTGTTTGGCTTATCTTGGCTTGCAGAAAAGATAAAATAATAATAACAGGGCATCAGGCTAATTGTTGTCAAGGTGGAGATTGTTGAGATTTTCTGTTTGAATAAGATAGGCAAAATCTCAGTAGATGACAACAATAGGAATCAGTTCCTAGATTAGCTCCAGTTTGTTGGGAGGGAGTTAATGCATCCTAAATTTGAGTTGAGAGGATTTATGAGGTAGTTAGATTCTCTTTGCTATATAATAGGCAACCATTCGGATTGTTTGCTATGAGGGTGAGAGTTTGTGAGGATTTAATTATGTAATCTCCTGTTTGATTAATAAATTGCCGATGCCTATGTTTGGTGGACGTAGCCTAGATTGGTTGGGTGAACCACGTTAAATTCTTGTGTCTTATGTGCTTGAATTATTTGCTGAGTAATTTGTCTAATCTGCTGTGCATCTGATCTCCAACAGTTATCACCGATAATGTTCTGATTACGATAGACTGTCTTAACGCGATACTTTTATGTGTTGCATTTTAATGTCATGGTAGGTCCACCATATCGCTGATTATGTTCCTGCACTGATTGTCAATTGCGATGAGCGATAAGACCCCAAATGCAATATTTTATATGTTGCAGTTTAATGTCCAGGCGAGTCCACGATATCGCTATCACAACATTCCGCTTTGTTTACAAGACCATTCACCAAGATTTTACACTAATTGAGAAATACGATTGTCCTCAGATGCGATGCCACTATAGGTTGCAATTTAATATCCCATTGGGTCTGCAATACCGCAATCACAAATCACCCATTTTCTATTCACAGACCATAAGTGCCGCAACAATTGCCGATTGCGATTTGCAATACAATCGACAGGTTATGGCCCGCGACGCAGCCAAATTCTCGCTCAGTTAGCAGATTTTGGAGTGAATTTGTGGGATTATGTTGGTTTTGGAGCAATTTGTGGAGCAAATAGTGGGAGAACTAGGAGAAGTCATAACTTATTCAGTTCTTATTGAAATGGGATGAAAAAAGAGGTTAGATAACCATTTTCGAGTATTTTTGAGCATTGTAAACACACTTTTGTTGTAATTTGAGCATAATAGAGAGGCCCAAGCATTGGAAGCTGGACCAAGGAGACGTAGCCTAGGAGGGGTGAACTCCTCATCAAATCTTTGTGTTGTGTGTTGCATTTTGATGTTCTTTGCTGATATTTTCTGTTGTTCAACATATGTTTTAAGTTAAATTGTTTCTAACATTTACATAAGAAACTCTCATGGGAATTAGTTAATTAAGAAAAAAAATATTGAATCCTTAAGCACTTGATAAGCAAATGATAAGTATCTTGGGTTATATTCTGAATGGGGAATTAACACAACATTACTAATCTACCCCATTTCATATCACATAGCCCAACATTTTGGTAAGACATTTATTTTTTTATAGAGAGGATAAGTGTTTCTCTAGAAAATAATTCAGACTATGATCTTCAATTCAGATATGGAAACATCATCCTAGCAAGTAGGGTTGCCAAGTGTTTACTGAATGTAAGATGGCCATAATTTATTTATGATAAGTAGATTGACCTAAATTATTGCTACTTAATTTTTGGGTCATGAAGGCTATTATGTAACCTTCTTATGTTAAAATTGTTCCAACATTAGTCCCTGAGGCATCAAACTCGATCACAAAGGGTTTTGTAAAATTTGGGAGGTCCAAAACTGAGGTGGAATACATGGACTATTTGAGATCCGAGAAGGACTGTTGAGCTGCTTCTATCTAGAGGAATGCATTTTTATTGAGAAGATTCACCAAGGGTCTGACAATGCATCCATAATTTCTGACAAATTTGCGATAGTATCCTGTGAGACTCAAAAATCCCTGCAGGCTTTTCAAGGCTCAAGGTTGTGGCAAATATTGCATTGAATAAATCTTTTATGGATCCATTCGTACTCCTTTGCGACCCACAATGTGTCCAAAGTACTCCACCTCTTCCATTCCAAAAGAACACTTTAAAAATTTGACAAACAATTTATCATCCCTTCCGTATCGGGTGAGTATTTTGTCTTTTAGGTTTTTGCAATCTTCATAGTTGTGTAGATCATCTTCCGGATTCATCACATTAGGTTTCTTGTTTTGATCGACGTTTCGAACTAGCAATGATGGTTCATCTTTAGGATGTGAAAGATTAGTGGAAGACTGGTCTTATTATTTAGTTTAATAAATAGACGTATGAGATGCATTGTTGACAGATATTAGGATTTATTAAATTATTATTTTATTAGGGTCATAGTTGTTTTTTTTTATATCTAGTGGAATCAACAATAGTGGTGGTATCGTACTCACGTTACACGGGGTCAAATCCCACTGGCTACCACTATAACTGCTAAGAGGAACCTCCCAGCCCGCAAGAAAGACCCTCAGGTTGAGACGAGACTTTAACTCGTGACCTGCACAATGACAAGAATGACTTAGCAGACCGTCTGCTGGCCACGAGACCAAACCCTTGCGGGCGGGTCATTGTTGTTTTAATTTATATCTTATTATTTTAATTATATTTTATTATAATTATTTTCTTTTATTTTCTTAATTTAATTTATATCTTATGTTTTGTTGTTTTATTTTATATATTATTATTTTAATTGTTTTAATTATATATTATTATTTAATTATATCTTATTAAATTATTATTTTATTAGGGTCAAAGTTGTTTTAATTTGTATCCTATTGTTTTAATTATGTTTTATTATAATTGTTTTACTTTGTATTTTGTTATTTTAATTATGTGCTGCAATAATTATGAAATTTATATGATTAAGATATTTTAATATGTTAAATTGAAGTTTGTTAAAAGATTTATATTGTTAATTTTAAATTATTGTTAATTTTAAATTCTTGTTAAATTTATTATGGTCATAATTTATTTTCAATTATAATGGATTAAACCATTTTTATTTGTTCTTGGTTAATTAGAGCAGAATTATAGTTAGAAAGGGGTAAATTTGGATGATAGGATTGGAATCCAGTTTTCACTTATGGTCCATCTGTCGTCTCTGTTGAGGTTGTTAGGGTGCTTGCTAATTTCTATGGCTTCTCTAAATTTCCTTCTGAAGTAGTGATCACTTCTAGCTAAGATGCAGGTATCTTCTATACAATTTATCATCCTTAAAAAATTGCAATATCTGGTAAACATGTTGAAGATGTCTTTCCCATGTTTTGTTGCAGATGAGTATATCATCAAAAAATACCATTTTTTCCCCTAAGATATGGTTTGAGAATGTGATTCATTAAACTTTTAAAGGTGGACAGGGCATTACAAATACCAAAGGGCATAACCAAAAATTCATAGTGACCTTCATGGGTTTTGAAAGTTGTCTTGGGAATGTATGATACTTGCATTCTAATTTGATGATAGCCTAAACAAAGATCCAAGTTGGTAAAGAATTGAGCACCATAGAGTTCATCAAGGAGATCATTGACTATTCTAATATGAAACTCATCCTTGATGGTGAGCTTGTTGAGGGCTTTGAAGTCAGGATACATGCACCACTCCCCATATCTATTTAAGATAATGACCACTGGGGAGGAATAAGGGATGGTGTTGGGATGAATCACGCCTACTTCTAGTAGCTCCTTAATAATACTTTTAATCTCATTCTTTTGTGTGAATGGATACCTACATGGGAGGATAGTGGGCAACTGGCTACCCAAAATCAAAGGGATGTTATGATTATGCTCACCTCGAGAAGGAAGTAGTTCCTTGTGTTTTTCAAGCATCTACTGATGGTGACTCAACACCTTTTGTAGATCTGGATGAATGTTGACAAGGCTTGATTCAAGGGCCTGGATTGCATTTAATTAAGCAATTATCCCATGGTGTCCCTTTTTTAAAAGCTTCTCCATTCTATGTGAAATGATGATAGTAGGTGCACCTTCCTGGAGCCTACAGAGTGTATGAGTGTGTCCATTCTGTTTGAAGTTCATATATAGCTCTTGGAAGTCCATGGTAATGGGGCCAAGTGTTTGAATCCATTCAACTTTGAGGACAATGTCATGGCCTCCCATTTCAATGGAAAACATGTTTATTTTAAGGTGATAGTCCTCCATCTAGAGATTTATGTTCTCGTAACATCCTTCATATTTCATGGTCCCCCCATCGGCTATAAGGATCTGAAAATTAATGCCCTCATAAAACAATGCACAACCTCAACAACTCATTTATGGAAAAAATAATGCATGTTGCTACTGTAAATCAATAACAACCCTGGTTGATGCTTAATAAAGCTATTGATTTTAAGCAGTGAACAACTGAGCTGTTGCGCACGCGCCCTCCTCTGCCCCTACGATCCAACTACGTCTGCCTAGGCTTTGGCCTGCAGCCATGGCCCCCTCGGATCCGCCTTTGGAGGGGGTCAACACACAACGCGCCTTCTCTGATTTGGTGAAAGCCCTACCTCCATAGCGCCCCAGACCAGTACTTTCAAGATTCGTCAAGAAGTTGGACAGACTCCAGGAAGTTCAGTTGCCTCCGGCCCTGCCTCGCATGGCGGCTTTGTCTCTCGCTGAAAAAGGTCTCATAGGACAATTTATAGGCCTCTGGCCTTCTCCTAGAACTGTTCAAAGATGGGTTGAAAGAAACTGGTCTCACAAGATTCAAGGGAAAATCTCCATCAGGTTCTGTGGGAAAGGGTACTTCACATTCCACTTTGAATCCAAAGAGGATAAGGACTTAATCTTTAGAAATGGGCCCTATTTCATGCACTCCAGGGGCCTCTACCTCAACAAATGGCCTCCAGATTTTGATCCTGAACTGGATGTCCCCAGCGCTGTTCCGGTTTGGGTCCGTCTCCCTCACCTCTCTCTCCACTGCTGGGGAGATGAGTCTGTTCATGCCATCGGGAACGCAGTGGGCAAATACATCGATCGTAGTGAACTAAAAGACAACATGCAGACCTGCGCAAGGATCTGTGTCAAAGTGGATCTTGGCAAAGGTCTTCCAGAAGCAATAAAACTGAAAGTGGATGAATGGAGCCATATCTAGCAGTTGGACTACGAGTAGATTCCTTTTAAATGTAAGGTATGTCACGAATACAGACACTTTGCTAATAGATGCTCTAAACTTGTTGATGTAGAGAGTGGCGATCAAGAGGGCCATTGGGAAACAATAAAAAAGAAGAAGTCTGCCCCATCATCCAAACCCCCTGGATTCAGATCCTCCAGCTCCCTTTACTTCTCGACCCTCCTCTCCCCCCCTCCTTCATCTGTCCACCCCCCCAGTTCCGCCGATCCTTTCTTCCTCTAATCCCTTTCTAGTCTTATCTTCCCTTGATCCATCTTCCGTGGATCCTCCTTAGCCCCCCTTGATCCTTTCCGAGCTCTCTGATCCTCCTCCCTCTCTGAACATCTCATCGCAAGCTTCTCTAGAACCCTCTCTTTCCAGGCATACCAGAAGCAGCACTAAAAAACATGGAACTTCCAGCGATACCTTTAAGAAACCTGGACCTGGCAGAAAATCAGCTAAGCAACATAGGGACGAGAACGCACAGAAGGATATAGCCATGGGAACTAAAACCCCAATAGAGTCTTTCATTTAGGGGCATCAAGAAAAAGAGACAAATTACAAAGATCAAGAGAGGCGAGCACCTCTTCGCACGCAAAGTATCCAATGATGAAAATACTGTCTTGGAACAGTAGGGGGTTAGGGCACCCCTCCAAAATTTTCGCCCTCAGATATTTAATCCACAGTGAAAAGCCAAAAATCTTATTGATTCAGGAAACAAAACAGGATCAACCAGTAATGAGAGGCATTATAGACCAGCAAAAACAATACAAAGGGTGCGCCAACGATGCAAGAGGAGCTTCTGGAGGCATAGCCACCCTCTGGGACCATAGCAAGTGGAACTGCACTTCAGTAAACCTACATCAGCATTGGATCAGAACTGCGTTGGAAAATAGAACAAATAACCAAACTGTAATTATCTATAATGTGTACGCCCCCAACCATTATAGAGAAAAGGAAATTTGTTGGGGTAATCTTAAGGCTAGCATCGATGGTGAGCTAAGCTCAAATATCATAGTGGCAGGCGACTTCAATCTCATCCTTCATGCCAACGAGAAACGGGGAGGCAACTTTTCTCCAGATCCCTTCAGAGGACGGTTGGAGGCTATCATTCAAGATCACGATTTAGTGGACGTTGCCCCTAAAAACTGCAGGTACACTTGGAGCAACCGTAGACTTGGCATTGGCAATATAATGGAAAGGTTGGACAGGTTTCTAATCAACATTTCGTTTCTTTCCTCCTTCTCCGTGGGATATGCCAACATTCTCACCACATTAGCCTCTGATCATTATCCCATTACCCTCACGCTGGAAACTCACTGTCCCCTTGGGCCCATTCCGTTTAAATACAACCCCCTCTGAATGGGGTTCCAAAAGTCAGAGAAATAGTTCAGAGAACTTGGAATCAACATGTAGAAGGATTACCAGGTTTCATTTGGGAAACTAAACAAAGAAAAGCCAAACAGGCTATCAAAGAATGGGAAAGAGTTAATTATAAGGAACCTGAGGAGACCAAAAAGAAAGTTAAGAGTGATCTAGAGAATATATAGAGAATGATAGAAGAACATGGCCTCTCCCTGCAGACTATGGAGCAAGAAAAGGTTCTCTATTCTCAACTGAGTCACATAAATAGGGAAGAAGAATCCAAATGGCAGCTAAAATCTAGGAAACTCTGGCTCTAAGGTGGAGATAAAAATACAACATTTTTTCATAAGAAGGCCACAGCTCGAAAACTCAGGAATAATGTAAGTTCAATCTTGGATAATGAGGGAAACCAACAAAACACCCAAGAGGCCATTAGAAATGCTGCTACTGAATACTAAAGAGATCTGTTAACTGAAACTAAAGGTGAAGAGGATTATGCTGACCTTATTCAATACTTACCCAAAGGCCTCACCAAGGATATGAATGATAGCCTGAATAAAGAAATCAAAGAAGAGGAAATAAGAAGAGCGATATGGACTCTGAATCCTAATAAGGCTCTCAGGCCTGATGGATTCCCCATATGTTTCTACAGGGCGTTCTGGGGTTTAATAAAAAAGGATTTAATCAAGATGATCAGGTGGATTCAGCAGAAGGGTAAGATAGGTGGTTACACCAATGCCACTTTTCTTGCCCTCATCCCTAAAGAAAATCGACCCACTTTTTTCTCTCGGTTTAGGCCCATATCCCTTTGCAATTCCTCCTGCAAAATCCTGTCCAAAATCTTAGCACTCAAACCCCTCCTTCCCTTTCTGATTTCTGAAACCCAAGGAGGGTTCTTGCCCAACAGGAAAATTACTGACTCTATCCTTCTTGTGCAAGAAGCCATCCATTCGAGTCTCTCCAGGAAGGAGAAAGGATTCATCCTCAAACTTGACTTGGCCAATGCCTTTGATAGAGTTAGACGCTTCTTCCTTATTGTTGTTTTAAAGAATATGGGGTTTGAGTCGCCCTTCATTAGTCTTATCTCTGCTTGCATCGCTGGGCCATGGATCTCCCCTTTAGTTAATGGAAGACCAGGTGAAGCCTTTCAATCCTCCCGGGGTCTCAGACAGGGCTGCCCCCTCTCTCCCTATCTTTTCATTCTCATGGCGGAATCCTTTAGTCAAGCTCTGAACCACAATAGAAAAGTGGGTCTCATCGCCGGTATAAAATTTGGGAATGGAGCCAAGAATATCAACCACTCACAGTTCGCTGACGATACCTTGCTCATTGGAGGAGCCTCCACCACTATAGCACGGAGGTTCAAGATTCTTCTTGATCAATTTATGGGGTACTCTGGAGGTTTGATCAACCAGCAAAAAAGCTGTATATATGGATGGAATGCTTCAAATCAGGTCATTCACAACATTGCAAATATTTTTGGAGTCTCTTGCAATTTAGATTGGACTCATTTCTCTTACCTAGGCATGCCAGTGAGCCTAGGACCTTTGAAGGCAGGAACTTGGGACAATATCATTGACAAGATGAAGAGGAAAGTCCAGCAATGGGGCTCAATGTGGCTCAACCCAGCAGGTTGTCTCATCCTTCTTAAATCAAGTATCTCTTCTCTTCCCCTCTATCGCTTTTCTCTTTTCCAAGCCCCAACTTCCTTTCTCCACAAAATGGAAGTAGTTATCCGCCTTTTTCTCTGGAAAGGAGGGAAATACGATAAGAAGAAATTCAACCTTGTCAGTTGGAAACAAGTCATTCAGGAACAGGACAAAGGAGGTCTCGGTATTAGGTCCCCCACCTTTTCCAATCTTGCCTTTGGAGGGAAGATCGTTTGGAGGCTCATCACTGGCCCTCCTGCGTGGTGGAAATGGGTTCCGAAAACCAAATATTTGAACTCCCCCAGACAACAGCTTCTAAACTTTGATATCCCCAGTAGGGACTCCTCAAAAATTTGGCGATTATGCAAAAGAGCTATTCCTTTCATGACTCAGAATATTTCCAAAGTCCCTAGGGGAGGAGCTAGCATAAACATTGGGGCTGATAAAATCCTGGGACAACAGTCAATAAACAGGTATGATGAAGCTATTCCTATTCTAACTTTTCTCAACAACATGGGGATCTTTTATCTTGATCAAATTTCTAGATGGGATCCTCTATCTCATATCTGGATTGGATGGTCCTTTCCTGCTATCCCCAGTGATCTTAATTTTAGTCTATCCCCTCTTTAGTCTCTGCTCCATAGTAAAGCTCCCATTAAAAAAAATGAGAAGGATGGCTTTCGTTGGGACCCCTCAGGATCATATTACTCTATCCAAGCAGGACACCAACACATCTGCTACAGCACCTACCCCATGACATTATGGAACCATTGGAGAATTGCTTGGAAATTAGAGGCGCTACCTAAAATCAAATTCTTTACATGGGCCCTTCTAAAAGGGAAAATGTTAACAGCAGAGAACCTGCAAAAGAGGGGTATTAACGGCCCATCTCATTGCCCCAATTTCTGTGGCACTGAAGAAACTATGCACAATCTTTTTGTCGACTGTTCCTTTGCTGTTGACTGTTGGAAAAAATTATCCCTCACTAATAAGTTACCATGGACTGCCCAAAAATCTATAGGGGAAGTGATTCTTGCCTGGAAAAAGAGCTATCCTTGGGGAAATAAGAGGAGCAACCTAGTGAAGAGAGTATGGAATACTCTCCCCTACACCATGCTATGGTGTATCTAGCTAGCAAGAAATCGAAAAATTTTTAAGGATAAAAATTCAGCATCAAGAATTGTAAGTAATAAGGTAAAGAATCTTGCTCTCGAAACCATTTCAGTCAAAATCCAAAGTTACATTGACGTAACAAAGTACAGTGTTGAGGAAAGAGGTTTCATTAGCTACATCCTGGATAAAAACAACAACATTCAAAAAGGCAACACAGGGAAAGATCAGCATAGTCAGGAAGGCCATTCATGGAAAATCAGGTTAAGAGAGGAGGAGTTTGCTAACTGGTTACAAAATTGCAACAACTACTACCTGTTCTTTGATGGAGCATCTAAGTCAAATCCAGGAATAGCTGGAGCAGGAGGCTTGATCCTAAATGCTAATGGGGAATGTGTTCTCTATTACGAATGGGGTCTTGGGAATTTATCTAATAACAGGGCAGAAGCGTTGGCTCTTTATCAGGGGTTAACACAGCTCAGCAGACTAGGGATAAGAAAAACAAAGATTTTTGGAGATTCCTCAGTTGTTATTAGCCTTATGATTCAACAAAAAGAGTCTCCCAACATCCTCCTTCAGCAGGTTATTCAGAGATGCAAACTCTTGAACCAAACATTGGGCAACCTGCAGTATCATCACATCCTCCACAATCTTAATAAGCATGCTGACAGACACGCCAACAAGGCTTGCGAAAGGACAATGGGAAATTTATGTTGCAATGCTGAGGAGAGTCATCAACCTTTGCCATGATCCGATTCAGTTTTCCTTGCATCAAATCAGTTTTTCCTGACAGAAAGAAGTGGTCTCAGACCTCCCAGATATCCAACAAAACCATTATTTGTAAAAGGATTTGGCGCAGATCAGATTCCTTCAAAGCTCTGCTCCTATTAAGTAATATTGTTACCCTCTTTCCTCACACTCTCGTCTCTTTGAATTTTATGAACAGTTTCCAAGTCACCCTTTGCCTTTCTCCGGATTCCCCTTTTTTCCCCGTGTTCGACCCTCGTCCATCCCTCCTTTCTCCATGTTATTACTCAACGCCCTTCCTTTCAATAGATCCTCGGTTTTCTCTTTCGCAGTATTCCGGTGGTCGAGTAGACTTTGTCTTCTTATCTGTTAGAACTCATAGGTAGTTTTTCATTGCAATCGATCTTTTCCAAAACAGGATCCTTCCTCTTCTTCAGTAGCTCAATCATCGGTATATAAGAGGCAGCCAGGCAGAAGAGCCCACTGTGGTTCTGAGTTACATGAAGAACATCCCCAACAACGAAATTCCCAAGTCCTTTAAGTGCTAATCATATAGAAGGTGAAGAAATGCTGGAGGTATACATAGCACGACATAACAATCACATTAGTATAGATTAGAAATGATTTTCCAATGTAAGTTTTTGCTGTTCCAATTTGTAAGAATCTACTCTTGTCGAGAATTTCTCAAAACCAGAATAAGCAGGATTAAGGAGATCTTTCTGCTTTGTAACTCCTCTGATCCTAACTTAATTCGACATCTATTGTATTTCAGAAGTTCTGAATCCCTTCCTTTTTCAGATATTAATAGCAACCGATTTTGTAAAATAAAATAAAATAAAGCTACTGATTTTAAGAATTTATGGAGAAGGAATACTTGCTAATTCATGGAGTGAGATAATCAGTTCATCATGTGTTGTTGTAGTATTTTCTATAGTATCTTGGGGTTCCATTGTGTCCTCCCCAGAGAATTCAGTGGGATGGGGTTCATCATCTGGGTTATTTTCAGCTATGTCAATCTGAAAGAAATTTGGTTCCTTTCATTTATGGCATGGGGAATATTTTTCATCACAATAGGAACACAATCCTTGTCTTCTCCTTTTGGCCATTTCCTCTGGTGACACCTTTTTGTACCTTAAGGGTTGGGGTGGGGCCACTAACAGGGGTGGGACATGGCTTTGATGTGAATGAAGGATGACTATATTGGGAATTAATAGTAGTTTTTACATCTAAATCTTTGTGGCAAGCTTCCAACCAAGTAGCCAGTTGATGATTTCTGACATGTGCCTGGATGGCCTTCTTGAGGCCACCGATGAAAAATTCCATATAGAAGGATTCCCCTAGACCCTCGGTCTAGATGGCTAGTTTTTCAAATGTTGTTGTGTAGTCTTGGACTATACTAATTTGTTTGAGCTTCATGAGGTGACTGATAAAGTAAGAGTGTCTATCAAAATGGGCACAAATGGCTTTAGAGAACATATTCCAAGTTGGATTTCCTACGTAGCATTTCTAATGCCATTTCTACCACTTCCAGCATTCTTGGTCCAAATAAAGATCTCCCAGATGTAATTTTGTTTCATCATCCCATATATTTTTGAGTTGAAAATATTGTTCCAGTTGTGCCACCAACGTTGTCGAGTTAGAACTATTAAATTTGTGAATGTCAATCTTGGGTGTCTTATTGTTGTAATATTGGTGACCCCTGTAGAAATGATGATACCTCTCATATTGATGGTGGTTAGATTCTCCTTCTAGGTTTCCATCGACATGGTTCCTCTCCCCCATGGGGCCTTTAGCCTTGATGTATGGTAGTGTGGGTTAGACAGACTTTGTAAATGTTTCTTCGATTTTAATGGTGATGCTTGCTTCGATGTCTTCCACTTTTTTCTAGAGGCTTTCCATAAATTGAGCCCTCATAGTTACCACACAATTTCCTGGGTCAAAATTTTGGTTTAAATAAAATTAATATGGCTACAATGGGTGCGAAACAAGGAGTTTGTTGATGTAGGTCACTAAAAAGAACATTGGAAAAAAATGGGAATGTAGGAAAAATGGACACCCACTAGCGGATGGTATCATTGTGATCAACTCATCATCCTGAATCCTATGGGCTTGGTCTCTTGCAAGTGGAATTTTGCAACCACCAGAACTTTTTAATCTAATAGGAGTATTACTACTAGCTGATCAATGATGCGGTGACCAAAATCCCAAAATCTTGATACTACGAATTGTGTAGGAATTTGGCAATCCCAACTGATCAATACTAGGGTGAAAGAAACCCCAACTGCTAGATACTACAAAATGTGTAGGAATTTGGCTATCCCAACTAATCAAGACCACAACAATAGAAATCCGAACTTCAAGATACTACAAAATGTGGCGTCCAATCAAAAGGGAGTGAAAGAACTATGGAAATAAGGAGTGTTAGGAGTTACAAATTGTGATATATAATAAGGGTCCAATAATAGTTTTCAACCCAATATTTCAGAGCACTAACTAAGGAGGATTGACCATGCCCTTATCTATACTACTTGACTACCATAGGTACATGCAAGTAATCTCCTTGAGTGCTATTCTCGGTGTACTGTAACAACAAGATGACTGATAACTTATCTAAGGGTTGTTTTAGGGTAACCTTGGGGGGTTGCCGATATACCAGAAGTACGTGGAAGTGAAATCCGTATACAGGTGTTATCTGATGCGCTACTACTCGAAGGGTTACCAACATGGGTTACAAGGGAGTCCAACAGATGTGACCACCTCTTGTAGTTCCTACGTGCATGCTTCCCTAACCACATGTTAATGCACATAATGACACATCTCTGTAGTTTAAAGACACCAGAACGCATCTCTAGCCTAATTTTTTTTTCACTAAAATTTGTGGTGCGAATAGCTTGGGAAAGTGCTCTGATACCATTTGTACAATGCTTGACCTGCATAAAATACTAGAAGTGAAAAATATGCTAAAGATGCCACAAAAAATAACACAATGGGATGATAAAAATGGAAATATTCTATTAAGATTTGTGGTAATACTATTCACTTGCCTCCACGAGGGGGTAACATCTAGTAGAACAGAGCTCAATTACACAACCCAAGATAAGGCTTCCCTTACTATCTTCGACAATATATAGTTTCCTGAGACCCAAAACCCTAACTACTCATGGTCCCTTGCATAATATAGGTTAATCTCTTTATTTATTAACTATGGTTTGTTATAACTAATTGTGGTCCATTTTTTATAATGTGGGTCAACCACTTATAATGCTTACACGATCTATTTATTAAACTAACTAATCATGATTCTTACAGGGCCTCTGTGGCTTATTACATTAATAAGGGGGTTAGGTTAAGACCCTAATAGTATGATTCTTACAACAATTTCATCCAGTGATTAAGTATAGGAAGGACACCACTAAGAAGTTGACCAAACTTCTTTCAAGGCTATTCACATCAAAGTGTATAGCTTTGGGAACTTGTATGCACATGGGGACTTTTACCCATGATGCATACAAAGAGGCATACACAGAAGACAAGGAATTCAAGGAGGTTTTTTAGTAGCTATAGGGCCAAATTCATGTAGAATAAGGTGATAATAAGGATGACAATCATCTCCAGAATGGATTACTTTGGAAGCTAGATAAGCCTTGCGTCCCTAAAATTGAAATATTGTAGCTTATTAGGGAGGTTCACCCATCCAAGGTTCTGGAACATTATGGTGTATCATGATATATTAGAGGATGATTATTTCATTGTACCAACAAGCCTAGAAACAAAAATCAAGGTCTACGACATCCTTTTCTAGTACCCACTAGACCTTAGGAAAGCATTTCCATGGATTTTGTAGGTGGGTTACTAACAAATCAAAGTGGACATGAATAATTATTTTTTTATTTGATAAGTTCAATAATATGTGTATTCACATACCTTATAAAAATACCACAAAAGGACAAGAAGCAACAAACATGTTGTTTTCATAGGTTTGGGTGCCCTTTGGGATATCATGGAGCATAATCTCAGATAGAGATACTAGATTTATTAGTGCCTTTTGGTCTATGATTTAGGAGAATATGGAGGCCAAGTTGAAGGGATATACAACATTCCATGCAAAAACATATATGTGGACATAATTAGTCAATATGAATTTGTGGTAGCATTTGAGGGGCTACAATTGTACCTGTCTGAAGAATTGAGATGAAAATATGATCTATGTTATACACTCTTATAATAGAGAAATCCACACTTCTAATAGTATGTCCCCTTCACGAGGTCTCCACTTAGCCAACCTCTTTCATAGAACCTACACCCATGACATATCAATGAATACCTCTAATCTTAGTAAATATTAAAAAAACCTCTAAGAATCCTTTTGTTGATCTCCCCTACCAATACACATTTCTAATAAAAATAACCCCTATTTTTAATATATATCCCTAACTTTTACCACATACCTATTTTTATATATCCAAATATCTATATACGCCCTTATCCCACACTCCCCCCCTACAAACATACCTATAATATATTCGCTATTTTTGACAATTTAAAAACCCCCCTTATCAAAGAGTGTGGTAAGATATTGGTAAACAAGGTGAAGCCCTTGTGATCCCCTTTCAAAACTTGTTTTTGGTATTTTCCACCTTCACCCTTGGATGTTTTATATGAACAATAAGGAGGAGTGAGGGAATACATAACAAGTGAAGTGTTTAGAATAAAAAATATTGTTCAAATGGTTAGGAAAATCAATTTTCAAGTATAAGAGGCATTAAAGAAGTCATAGGAAAATTATAAGACTAAGCATGATCAATACCGAATGGATAATTCATTCATAGTGGGACATAAAGTTTGGGTATAGTTAAATAAGGAAATACTACAAGGTCCTAGTAAGAATATCAAGGTTATGTAGTATGGCCCTCTTTAGGTATTGCAGAAGGAGAGAAATAATTCCTACAAACTTATTATACCCCCATACATGCACATTTACTTAGTAATGAATATGGAGATATTTGAAACTCTATGGGCATTCCCTTTTGGACCAGGAGGCATAGGTCCTACCTACCATAGAGGACTTAGTAGTAGATTCTTAGTCAGAGTTGGAAAAAGACACAATTTGTAGAAGAAATCCAAAGCTACAAGATAGGGGCAACATGACCTTTCCCATATTAGGTTAAAAGGACAAATTCCAAGTAAAGAAAAATGGTAGACTATGAAAAAGAAAGAGGAAACACTTACTCAACAATCACGATAATGACCTAGAATTCCTTATCTAGGTGGTTTATTAGCTATACAAAAAGGACCACGATGATTCATTCTTCCACTGAGCCTCCCATTGATCCACATAGTCTTAGAGAACATAGTTTGGTAGCATCACAATAATTCACAGGGGATTGACCCAAAATTCACAAGGATTTAACTCATCAATATGCAAGGTCAAGTCTTCAAGATACTAGTATATAATCTTGAATACATAGGGGCTAGAACCAATCTTCACATTACTTACACATCATGTGCATAATGTTCACAAGGAATTCAATTCAATTCATAGGCTTGGTGTACCCATGCACAAGGATTTGTATACCATCTCAAACACCACTCTATATTCTACTACAAATGCCCAACAAATCCCACATGCTCCAATGATCATCTAAGAACACTTAGAAAGAAGAAAAAAAACTCTATCTAGGAGACAACTTGAGTGAACTTAGTCAATAGGAGAGATATTGAGAGCCAAGGGACCAACCAATGAGAGAAAACCCCTATTCTCTTCAGCTATGTGTTTATATAATTCTTCTCAACATCCTTTTTTGCATTTGATAGGCTACAAGATTATCTATTTGACGCGTTATGGGAAAATACATCGTTTTCTACTCCGTTGTCTCCAATCACATCTCATAAATTGGCTACCAGTAAGTGGTCTGACTAGGTCTACAAACAATAGTTCATTAACTTTAGCATTTAAGTTTAGGGTTGGGTTCATGGCTTTCTACGTAAGTAAACTCCATAATTTAATGGGGTTCCAAAAGGTTGTCCTCTCCTTCATTCAAAAATTATAAGATCAAATTTAAATGTTTAAAAAACATTGTATCAACTAGTTGGGGCTCCTATGCCCTTGCTTACATTACAGTCACATTTTTTAGTTACCAAAAAATTGGGCTAAATGAGAGAGTTGTGACAAAATATGTACTAATATTCCACTTAATTAAGGACATGAGTTGTATTAAGTGTGTCATTAATCACTTTTGTGTCAATACATGTCTTGAAAGGTGGTTCATAAATAACAACTGTCACTTTAAATTCAAAGGGTGGGTAAGAATCAATAAAAAATGTGCCTTATTCATTATGGAAATGAATTATATTGTGTGAAGTATGTGCTATATATGGTAATTTAATGTCTACAAAAGAATCAAAAGTTAAGAAAATGTGGGATATGGGATGGATAAGGGATACTATGAGGCAAGGTATCCCACACCCACATATGAAAGACAACATTAAGTGTTGGAAGTATAGAAAATGACTAAGTATAAGACTCTATAGGTCATTTTGAGTAAGCGAGGGGAAATTTGGAAGCTGTAGAAATGCAGGAAAGTTTTAAAAAAAGATATGTTATCCCTCAACTTGTGTGAATTTTGGGTGTTGCGAGGCACAAAATGAAGCTTGCATGATTATGGGATATAGGATGAGAAATGAACATAGTGAAAATTCTCCCACAACTTATATATGTAGGGATAAAATGGAGTGGAAGAGGAACCCACAACATACAATACTAAAAAAAATTCTAAGTGTTTTGTAGAGAAATGGTCTTTCTCAAAGTATGAGAGGTTAAGAGAAAATATGAAAGTAGTATTGATTAATGAATGTTTATCAACGAGGGTGAAAAAAGGTTACTTGTCAAGCCTAATCCTCTTCTCTTTTATAGCCTTCGAGGCATATTCGATTTGTCTATCTCATGAAAAATATTGATATTTTTAATCATTAATTGCATATTGTTCACCCACCTTTTATAACATCTTTTTCCACACTTATCTCTAGATGCACTTATTGGCTAGGGTAACATCCCCTTTTCCCTATGCAGACCTAGATTTATCTTAAAAAAGGATTTTGAAAATTATATACACAAGCTTCCCATATGTAAAATGTTTTCATGTAGGTCCTCCCAAGGAAACCCACATATGACTCAAAATATATTTAAAAATATATAAAATATATTTCAAGTGGGGTTTACAGGTTAGACTTGAAACCAACCTATTGCAGCCCATGTCATAACCTCCTAAATTAATTTTTGGTGGTACTTATACACACTTTGGGTGGTGCACCTATCCATTGTTTTCATTTGCATCCAAACTTTGGAAAAATTTCCCCCGATTAGGTCTACTATTCCTGTGCTTTTAAGCACTTCCCTTGTTTTCGGAAACCCTAGTTTATATAATGTAGTGATGAGCTCACTTATCTCACACTCATAAATTTTATTGGAGGAGGATACCTTTAGTGGCCTGGGAAGGAAGGATCCAAATGAATGTTCCATTTGGTGCCCGAAATAAAAATCAAATGATAGCATAACTACCTTTGTGCTACAAATTTCAATAAAGAAACTCATGTTTTGTCCCTATTTATTTGTTCATATGACATGTTTATGATTATTTAATTAGATAATTGATGAAATAATATAGGTCATATATCTCTTTATTTTTTTTGAATTTGTTGTTATGCTCATCGGTTCATTGCTTGTATTGTAAGTTTGCACCTCTGGAGCGAGAATGAGGGTTTGGACCCTTTGGATATACATCAAATATAGGACCCACCTATGAGTATCTATCCCTCAATTTGTGAATTCTAAGCAAGTTAAATAACGATTGAGTTTTCTTTGATGTTCATTTACTTCCACGCGTTGGGGCTATCAACCCTAGCCTTAGGGATTTTATCCCATAACTGAATTGGTGGCTTTGCTTGGGAAGTTACTAATTGAGTCTTTTCCTAAGTTTTTTTGGCTTGATCTAGGTGTTTTATGGTTTCTTCTCCCTATTCTTGAACCTTTTGATCTCTTTTTGGATTTGTCTTTTCAGCATGATCTTTCATATTTAGGCCTTTCCTTTTATTTTTCCTATCTTTTGCAGAGTTATTGATCCAGGTGGATGTTGGTGGCCACCCACCTATCCCACTTGGACCCCCACAACTGTCTTTGTTAGTTTTTCAGTTTCCCTAATTGTAGCACAATTTACTATTTTTAGCAGTTTTTCGGGTCCTGAACTTCCGGAGCCGTTTTGAGGCCCTAAACGATGTTTTTTGGGAAAATTGAGAGCAACATGGGTCCATAGATTGAAGTTTCTCTTCCCAAAGTTGTAGTCCTCGGATAGATCTTTCTAATGAGGTATTGTGTGTGTCAAACGGAGATCGTATGCGAAAGTTACGACCCCGGGAAGTTGATGTACCAATTTACCCAAACGGGGCCCACAGTTTGGCATTTCATCTTCTAGGGTTAGGTTTTTGGATGTTTAGAGTTTTCCATTGTTTCTCAACAATAAATAGGCCTTCGAGCCTCATTGTAACAGAGTTTAGAGGCATGTAGCTGCCACATCTTTTCTTAGAGATAAGCTACCATCACCCTAGCTAGTTTATTTCCATTTCTGTTTGTAAGCATATTTCAATAGTTTACATTAATGAAATGAAGTATTATTTCTGTTGCATCTCTATATTTATGGTTATTTATGTACTTTATTGCATTCCTGCTTAATCCGGATCAGTGGTATCAAAGCAATCTGCTCTTTCTCTGTTTTTCTTTGCATGTCCCCAACGAGGCCGGGATATAAGGAATTAGGGCTTGAATTGGTCAAACCTTTGCAAGGCCAGCCTAGCAAATCCCGACAGCCTTCCATGGCGGAAGACAAGAAAGATGAGGGGGCAAGAGATCCTATCAAAATCTTGCTCGAAGAAGCCCTCGAGTGACAAAGGAACGTGATGATGGAAAACTTTGCCCAGATCCTTCAGCGGCTACCCAGGGGCGACACATCGACTTCCAACAACTACTCTGGAAACGCCACACCCTTTAAGGTACAAGTTAACTTTGAAATCCCCATTTTTGAGGGTCAAATAGACGAAAATGCCGTAGATAAATGGTTAAATATGCTAGAGGGTTATTTTTCTATTCATGATTTTTCCAGTCGGGAAAAGATTATTTTCGCTCTTCCCAAAGTAGCCCCCCATGTCAAGGACTAGTGGGAAACCTACTACAAGCAGAAGGATGAAAATACAGGCTCACTATTTTTAACTGCACCCACTTGGAATTCATTCTGGGATGCCATCAAGGAGCAGTACTACCCTATCAAAAGCTATGAGGAAAAATACATAAAGTGGACCATGCTGTGGTAGGGAAGGGACCAAGATGTGCCAGAGTTCACAAACATTTTTCATACCCTTTGCACACAGTTGGGTATCAAGGACTCTGAGCTACATTTGGTACTCAAGTACCACGGTTGCCTACATAGATACATCCAGGATGAGATGGAGTTCTTGAACATCTCCTCGCTCGACACGGCATACCGATACGCTGTCAAAATCGAGCAAAAGTTTAAACAAAAGAAGCGAGACTTTGGATCTGCAAATCCGAAGAACAAAGGACAAAGCCAAGGCAGGGTGACCCAAGAAAACTCATCGAACCCGCAAGAAAAGAATAACACCACAAAGTCAAAGAAGGACACAAGAAAGTGGTGCGAGTTCCATAAGAGCCCCAATCACAAAATAAGTGAGTGTCAAACCAAGCAATCGCTGATGGTCGAGTTGAAGGCTTCATAATCATATGCATGTTCCAACCCTCAGTCAGAACCTGACAAGGGGAATGGCAAGACGAAGCAAATTATTGATGCAGAGCCCAATGCCATTATTGCCACCACCAAGTTCTAGAAGAATAAGCCTGAAGATCCAGAGGAGGGGGAGCGATTTTTCCACTCACAAATGTGGGTGAAGGGTTCAACGCTGCAATTCATTGTTAATAGTGGGAGCCAAAAGAACCTCATTTCAGCAGAGGTCATGAAGCGGTTGGGCCAACTGACTGCACCACACCTGCAGCCGTACAGTATCAGGTGGCTTCACCAATGACGAGATCTCTGAGTCCACCAACAGTGCCACCTTCCCTACAACATCAAGCCCTTCACAAATGAGGTATTGTGTGATTTTGCACCTCCTGATGTTTGTGATGTATTATTAGGCAAACCATACTTATGGAGGCAACATGCTGTGTATGAGTCCAGGCCTTGCCCTATTATTATTTCTTTGGGTAATTCATTACACCGGATAACGGAGGTAGCCCCACCTACTGCCACGCCTTTGATCACTGCTAAGAAATGCAGCAAGCTCATCTCCTAGACTAGGAAATTCATTTTCTATCTGGTTCGCTCCCAAAGTAAGGGGAAGATCATCGCCACATCCATGACCCCCACGAAGGGTCCCTCCATGCAGTAGTAGCAGTAGATGGATACAGTCATGAAAGAAGATAGGAACATCTTATCCTCACCCATAGGGACACCGTTGCACTATCAGGTCAAGCATTCATTAGATCTAACTCCTAGAGCTCTACCCATGGGGTTGATATATCGTCGCTCCATTCTGGAAAATGCCAAGTACAAGCAACGACATGATCAACATTAGGTACCACACAAGTTTCAAGTGGGCGACAAAGTTTGGTTGCATCTGTAGAAATAACGCCTTACAAGAGTCCATCAGAAGCTCAGACCACTCCGACATGGTCCTCACACCATTGCCAAGGCTGTGGGAAACAATGCTTTGGAGCACAACATTCCCCCATTCCTTCGCTTACACCGAGTGTTCAATGTGGACCACCCTCGACCATGCTTCCCACCATTACTGGACACATCAGAGATTGCAAAACAACTCACCAGGGACCAAGTTTAGCAGATGGAGGAACTCAACGCAATGGGGACCATTGCTTCCTAAGGGGGGAGGAATGATCTAGGTGCATGTTGGTGGCCACCCACCTATCCCAATTGGACCCCCACAACTATCTCTTTTAGTTTTTCAGTTTCCTTAATTGTAGCACAATTTACTATTTTTAGTAGTTTTTCGGGTCCTGAACTTTCGAAGCCATTTTGAGGCCCTAAATGACATTTCTGGGAAAACTGGGAGCAATATGGGTCCATGGACCAATGTTTCTCTTCCTAAATTTGTATTCCTTGGATAGATCTTTCTAACGAGGTATTATGTGCGTCAAACGAAGATCGTATGCTAAAGTTACAACCCCAGGAAGTTGATGTACCAATTTACCCGAACAGGGCCCACAGTTTGGCGTTTCATCTTCTAGGGTTAGATCTTTGGATGTTTAGGGTTTTCCATTGTTTCTTAACAATAAATAGGCCTTCGAGTTTCATTGTAATAGAGTTTAGAGGCATGTAGCCGCCACATCTCTTCTCAGAAATAAGCTACCATTGCCCTAGCTGGTTTATTTCCATTTCTATTTGTAAGCATATTTCAGTATTTTACATTAATGAAATGAAGTATTATTTTTGCTGCATCTCTATATTTATGGTTATATTTGTAATTTGTTGCGTTCTTGTTTAAACTAGGATCAATTATGATGTTTGTCTTACCAACATTCACATATATACATTGTTTGTTGTTGTTACAATTGAGTATGCACATGTTCTGTTAAAGCAATAATCACATATGCCCTTGTAGGTGGGAAAATTTCCATCTTCCCTTGTGCTCTGTGTAGCTAGTAAACACTTTTATGGTCTATTTTATTTGTTTGAATCTAAGATATCCTGGAGTTGAAGGCTTTCCTTGTACACTTCGTCATCTTTTATATTAATTCTTGTGCAGGCAATTGCGTATCAACCTAGGTTTTGTTGTTTTACAAGTTTTTTTGGTTGTGGTTGGTTCTTTGACCTTTGTTCCAAGTTTTTGATTTCTTGCTATATCTGACCCTTTTGGGCATATCAAAAGTTTGTTAAAATTGCAACTAGGTTCAATCCTTTCCAACTAGTATATGGTGTCGAATTGATTCTCCCAATTGAATGTGAGCTTTGGTCTCTCAAGTTAGTTGTTCAACTTATCCCTACCACATTTAGTGTTAAGGAGTGCCTCATTCACTTAGAACACCTTGATGAGAAAAGTTGATATGCAACTACAATGAATGAGGCACACAAAAAATGTTTTAAGGTTCAATATGATGAGTCTATAGACCATAAGGTTTTCTCTGAAGGGGACCTTGTGTTGGTTTATGACTAAGACAAGGATGCCCCGAGGAAGGAAAATTTAAATCTCGTGGAATGAGCCTTACATTGTGATGCATGTGTTAAAAGATGAGCTTATGATTTGGTTGATCATGAAGAAATGTGTTGGATGAACCCAAAAATGGGTTGAATCTCAGGAAGTATTATGATTGAGCATTTGCTTTGTTTTGTAATTAGTGTACATAGTAGTTTTTACTATGTTATATTTCTGGTGATGTGTTGGGTCACTATAATACTAGTGATTACCCCATTACTATTGTAGTTGTACCCCTTATTAATATTGTTGTGCCCCTATTGTCCCCATATTGTTATTACTGTGCCCCATAGAATCCCTCTATTGTTTTTTTGTGGCTTTATATTATTATTGTTAGGTCGGCTGGGTTAGATTGTGACTCCTTAGACTCCTATATATAGAAAGGAGGTTTTGTCATTTGAATCATCCAAGAATTGTTCATTTATGTAATGTAAAGGAGGTTGCCCCCTCGAAGAGGCTGAATTCTAAGGCGTTGATCTATCTTTTCTATCTTTTCTTGAGCTGGTTTCATAAAATATTTGGTATCAGAGCTTTGGATTCTAGGGTTTTGCTGCTCCAAAAAGGTCATCGTGGAATTTTCGCTATAACTTTTTTTCTGTGATGTTTCAAAAGCTAAAATAAAAACCCATTTGAGAAGACATCGCATTAAATCTTAGGTCCGAATTTCAGAGATTTTTGCACTATATTTTCGGAGATATGAACTGAGGAAGTTGGTCCTTTTGTAGAATCATGGATTACATTCAAAACAGGTGACCTGGGGAAAATCGTCATAACTTTCTCTCTGAGCATCAA